>PVKS010000743.1:0-173121 GCA_004027875.1 Aplodontia rufa | reverse complement strand
TGAGCTACATCTCTCGACCTTTTTTTTTTTTAAAGAGATAGAAGGACAGAGAGAGAGAGAAAAACATCCTTTAAAAAAATTTAGTTTTGTTTTTTCATATGACTTTCATTCCTCTGATACTTTGTTGTGTATGTGGTGCTGGGGTTTGAACACAAGTACTTGCTCATGCTATGTAAGTGCCATAACTGCTGAGCCACTGCTCCAGCCCTAGACCATTTTTTTTTATTAGATGGGTATAGAGTTACAATTGAGGGGGAAACATTATCAAACATTCAAGAACCAATGTATATATACTTAGTTATCCAGGGCTAATGCCATATCATGGATGCCCAGCTTGGGTTCCCCATGTTTCCCCCAGAAGAACCCCTGAGTAAAATGGATATCTCATGGAGGTCAGAGATCTCCTTCTGAGATGATTCCCCCATATCCTTTTTTTTTTAAAGAAAAATTATTTTGAGATGTGATCTAAGTTGCCCAGGTGGGCCTCAAATTTGCAATCCTGCCTCAGCCTCCCAAGTAGGTTGATATTCTGTTTGTTGATCTGGTGCTGGATACATGTATTAATTTGTAAAAAATTCATCTGACGGTGTACTTTTCCTCTTGTTTTATTTTTTATGGTACTAGGAATTGAAGCCAGGCCCTTGGGTATGCTACGCAAGTGCTCTACCATTGAGCTACATCCCTAACTATTTTTATTTTTCATTTTGTGACAAGGTCTTACCCAGTTGCCCAGGCTGGTCTTGAAATCCTTCTCTTTAGCTTCTGGAGTGGTTGGGATCATAAGTGTGTGTATCATCATGCCTGGCTCTAACTGTATATTTAATGATTCAGTCATGCATATAAACTCATAGGAAGTTTGGGTCAACAAAAGACCACATTTGTGAGGGCATCCCATAAGATTATAATGGAGCTGAAAATTTCTAATACCAGTGACATCATAGCAATCATAACACTCATTTGTTTGTGGTGATGTTGCCATAATCAAAGTTATTGGATAAAAGTACAACTTGTATAGAAAGGATAGCACGTGCAATTTTCTATGATACATGATACTTGGTGATGAGAATAAAGGTCTATGTTACTGGTTTATGTATTTACTATGCTATATTTTATATCACTATGTTAGATTGCATACCTTCTACTTATAAAAAATAGTTTACTATAAAATACTATTCTGTGTTTTACCAGCAGCAACCTCATACATTTTGATTTTACTGAGTCTTTTATTCTTTACAGCTCTAGGATTAACAGTCTATCATTTATGAATACCTATGGTCTAGGTGTGTGGTAGGCTATGCTATCTAGGTTTACGTAAATACACTTGTTCAAACAACAACAAAATTGCCTAACTATGCATCTTGCAGAATGTGTCTCCATTGTTAAGTGATGCATACTGTACCTTTCTTTTTAATTTTAAAAGTTTATTTAAAACTATATATGTTGGGCTGGAGCGGTGGCTCAGCGGTTTCGGCGCTTGCCTGGCAAGCACGAGGACCCGGCTTCAAACCCCAGCACCATGTACACAACTGAGTGTTGGAGCAACTAAGGCCATGTGAAAAACTAAATAAAGTTATTTCTCTATATTGAATGCAGTTAAAAAAAAAACTATATATGTTGAGCTGGGCATGGTAGCATACACCTGTAATCCCAGTGACTTGGGAGGCTGAGGCAAGAGGATTGCAAGTTAAGGCTAACCTCAGCAGCTTAGCAAGATCCTAAGCAACTTAGTAAGACCCTGTCTCAAAATAAAAAATAAAAAAGGGCTTGGGATGTGGCTCAGTGGTTAAGCACCCTTGGATTCAATTCTCAGTACATATATATATATATATATAGTATCTTGGAGGGAGAGGGGATGTAGCTCACTGGTAGAGAGCTTGCCTTCTAGACTTGAGGCCCCAGATTCAATCTTGAGTACTACAAAAAGAAAAAAAAGTGCATATATATTGGATAGGTGTCATCTGTATGTGAGACTGAGGTGCCATGTTTGACCTACATTAAAGGATTAAACAAGTAATGGTAGGACAGAAAATCATGTTTTAGAATGGTCACATTTAATCCTGCGCCTCAGCCTTTGCATTTTTTCCCCTGGAAATCCAGGTTTCCAAAATTAGCAAATTTATTTAAAAAATGTAACAGATAAAAATCTACCCCATGGGAATCTTTTGCTCTAGCTGTCTGGAAAAATAACAGGGGGCTTGTAGGTTTCTGGTTTTCGCCAAGAGCCTAGAGTAGACATGCTTGTACCCTGTTTGGTCACTGTATAACCTTTTTATGTGAGCTTATCTGATCTTCTTTCCACCCCAGGCAGTAAAGGGGATGATAAGTCCTCCTCCAGCTTGAAAGGACCTCATAGGTGGATGGAGGAGGGGCACAGTCCAGTTGAGCAGAGCTATTTTAGATGTTCAGCCTCTTACTATGCTTTGACTCCTCACAGTGCGAAAGGCATGTATGTGCTAGGCAGGTCCAAGCATATTTTTTCTTAAAATGAATGTTAGCACAGGAGGGAGTGGGAATTAATGGGTTTTTATCAAGCAATAGGAGGAGGAGGCGGCTGCATACTATTGATGTAGAACTGACCACTGCCTACCACCTATTTCTCATTCTTTGATCATCTGCCATGATCTCCACCTTTAAAAGTTTCAAAAGTTTCAATTAAGGCTTTGCCATAGAAAATATGGCATCTTTAGAAGTCACCGAAGTACATGCAGATTTTGAAGTTTTATAGAGTTCAAAAATCTAAATTATAGAAAACTTGTGTATTTTATATTTCAAATAGCTATTGCTTTCTATACATATTTTTATAGTTGTCTCAGGATTCCCATTAAATTTTCTACTTTTTAAAAGATATGATAAAATACTGTATAAAACTTTTCTTTTGTATATGTAATATATGCATATATATTTGCATCTGGAATTGCTCAAAATTCTTTTGAAATGTATTGGAAATTCCTAAAAACTCATTTCCTTTTTCTGGTTGGAATATGAAAAAAGTATTATTTTTTGAGACATAGGTTGTTTTAGGAATACTTTCCCTGTTTACATAGTTGAAACATTCAGAAGTGGCAGGAGCCCTTGTTGACAATTTTTATTTGATTCACACAATCATCCTCTGCTTTTTGTTCCCTGTCTGAGGTGTACAAAAAACGCTAGGTCCCAGGTCTGCTCTTCTTTGTGCAGCAGACCAAAGACACTTATGAGTAAAGAAAACGAGACAGATGTTCAAAGAACCAACATTTGGACTTAATGCTGTTTAAAATGCAGGTTTTAAAAATCTTTGCCATATAGTTCAGTAGTTCCTACTCATGGTTTACTTATTACATATGAAGCTCCAACTTAGGTATTATATAGAATAACAATTCAAATCTGCCTTTGGGTCAAACGGATGTGATTCTTCCTAAACTTTAAAATAAATCATTGTAATCAGATACAAATGCAAATGGAAAATGGCCTCCAAAACTTTTTTGTTCCTCATTTTCACTCTTTTTTGATCTTTCAGTGTACATTTTTGAGAGCTGTGTCTTGAAGCATCCAAAATAATTTAAGGTACAAAGCTTCAAATACAACTATGGGTTAAAAACTGTATGTAGCTGAGTGGAGAAAACAAAAAGAGACAAAAGAAAATGTAGTTACTAATATGAGTTGCATGGGATAAATAAAAATACAGATATAGATATTGGTTCAATACTTATTTTGAGGCCCAGGGGTTAAATAACTAATGTTTTTTTCCATTGACTGATATTGAGAAACTTCTTTTAAAAATTGTGTGCTTAGCAGCAGCATATCCATTGAGTAGATTCCGGCACTACTCCTCCCAGTATGCATCCACATTCCAGTCCTATCTCCAGTTCAGAGATCTGAGAGCCAGAGTTAAAGAGAGATTTTAGAAAATAGGATTTTTTTTTTCTTTTTGCTGTAATTCAACCTGAGGGCTTTTCATTTAAGTTGTCATTCCTGGGGGAAAAACAAAAACCTACTTTCAATCCTGATAATGCTTCCTTGGTCAACTGCAGATAACAGCTTTTGCTTTAAAGGAGAGGTTGATTTTGATTCAACTTTAAACTACTCTAGTGAATTCATTGTCAAAGGAGATATATGTAAATTTTATACAATATCTATATTTGCAGTAATCAAAGGAAAATGTGTATATTTCAAATATTATCTACATTTGCAGTAATGCATTATTCCTACTTGCTATCCCTTGTCATCAAGACATAAAATCTTATTTAAGATCATCAAAGGTTATCTTTTATAGTGTATGTAAAGTGAGACTCTGATTAATTAATGAACTAACTTTGTTTTCCTACTTAGGACTTGTGGACATTGCCCTTTCTTTTACCGTGTTGTCTAGAAGTTCATTTACTTGTATCTAAACCAGCTGATACTGATCGGAAACCAAAAGATAAGAATATTGAATGAATCTCCATTTTTTTTCTTTCAAACTAGGTCACGCGTAGTTTATCTATACCTCGTTCTTCCATATCATGTCTTTTTAAAAAAACAAGTACATTAGGAAAGTGGGGTGTTTCTCACAAAAATACATATTTCTGTTACAAAATTAGGAAAACTAGTAATCCTAGGACTAACATCTTCTAAGACAGTAGTTGATGAAGTTGAGGAGTAGCCAGATTATACAGTTGGAACAATGTGGTTTTTTTTTCCTTAAATATGACCCATATTAATTCATTCCTGTTACCAGCCTGGTCCCCTGTAGGCCTCTGAGTTTGAGATTCCTATTTGAGGCTGGGATTGGGTTGGGCAAGATAAGACTAAAGAGAGCAAAAGATGTTTGATGCTGTTGTCAGAATGTTAGAATGACCCTAGAGTTTCACGGTCAGGAATCTAGACTTTGGATCAGACAAATCTGGGCTTCAATCCCTGTTCTGCCATTTACTACAGCTTGAAACGTGGGGAAAATTACGTAAATGTTCTTTAGCTGTTTCCTCTTGTGTAACTGAAGCTAATACCAGTTCCCTCAGAGGTTGATGTGACTATCAGAGTAATTTTTTCCAGCATAAAAAATTACACTAATTAAACAGTCCCCTAGCTACTTTTAATAAATTGTTTCGAGAACACTTACTACAATTCTGATAAAGGACATACATTAGCTTATTCTATTAGATTTTTAATTTTTCTACAGTATTGGAGGAGGGATCCAGGGACATTCTATCACTGAACTACATCCCCTGGCCTTTTTACTTTTTATTTTGAAGTAGGGTTACATTAGGTTGCTCATGTTGGCCTTGATCTGGTGATCCTCCTTCTTCAACCTCCTCATTTGCTGGGATTATAGGTATGCACTAGGTCATTTGCATATTTTATACATTCATCTAAATGTTACCTGTGTTGTCTGATTAACTATAATCTGCTAACTAATTCAGGATTGTCCTTCGTAATCTAAGAGTCAGCATTTTATTTTATTTTTTATTTTTTGATACTGGTGGACACTTTACCCAGGGACACTTTATCTCTGAGCTACATCTCTAGCCCTTTTTTATTTTTTATTTTGAGACAGGGTCTCCCTAAGTTGCTTAGAGCTTGTGGCTGTCTTTGAACTTGTGATCTTCTTGCCTCAGCCTCCAGAGTCTCTGGTATTATAGGCACGCACCATCATACCATATACAGTCATAATTTTATTTTATTATTATTATTATTTTTAATTTTTTGGTATTGTGGATTGAACCCAGGGGTGCTTAACCACTGAGCCACATCCCTGGCCTTTTCATTTCTTATTTTGAGATGGGGTCTTGCGAAGTTGTGCAGGGCCTTGGTAAGTTGTTGAGCCTGGCTTTGAGCTTGCAATCCTCCTGCTTCAGCCTCCCTAGCTGCTGAGATTATAGGCATGCGCCACCATGGCCAGCTGGAGTCAGAATTTTAAAGCATTTCCTCTTTAACATAATTCCTTCAAGAGAGTCACAGTGATGGCTTTCAGGCTGAATAAAGCTTCCTACAGTGTTTGGCTAGGTTTCTGCCTTCACTATATCTATCCATACAAGTCACTGAAACTTCAGAGGTCATTCCTGGAGTGGATAATGAGAAAAATTAAAACACTCTCTCTCTCTCTCTCTCTCTCTCTCTCTCTCACACACACACACACACACACATGCACACAACAAAACAAAACCACAGGGAAGAACTAAGGATCTTTGTGTGTGTGTGTGTGTGTGTGTGTGTGTGTGTGTGTGTTGCAAGAACAGGCTTAAATCTATTTGCCTGGATTGGAAAAATAGACTTGACCTAGAAAACCCCTTCATAAATATATATTTTACAAGTGTAACTAATACCAAGACCAACAAGATTCAATTGAAAATTCAACTTACTTCAAACCTTTAATTATCCTGTCTGTACAGGTCTATTAAGTTATTAATGTTGTTAAAGCAATAGCATCCCTAGGTCAGTGTTCTCCATCAGGCTGTACTTTGGAATCATCTGGAAGGTTTTAAAAAGTAGTACTGCCTTGGCCTTACCCTCAGAGATTCTGATTTACTTGGTCTGATGTGGAGTCTGGGCACAGCGTGAGCTTCTGCTGCATAGCCTTGTGTTAGCACTGGGTGTTGGTGTGGGGGGAAGGTAAATCGCCGAAGGGCAAAGGCCTGGCCACAGGCCTTTCTGTTATTCCTGACACTCATAAAACTATGCTTGCTGTCCGCAGTGAAATAAGCCTTCAATTTGGGAGAGAGAGTGCGCAGGGGGGTGGGGGAAGAGTGTTAAGGCAAGTGGTTAGTCAACATTCCATCAAGGGACAGAAAGTCCATGCTAAACTTGTTGAAGGGTATCTATGACAGAACGAGAGACATTTGAAGGGCAATCTATCCTTCACATAGTATATCTCATTTTACCTCACCAGTAATTTTTGGATTAGAGATGATGATGATGATGATGATGACGATGGACATTGAACCTAGGGCCTTGAGCACACTAAGCACTCTACCACTGAGTGACACCTTCAGCCATAAGATGGATATTATTATTATTATTATTCCCACTTTGTGGGAGAGTAAAAGGATCTATAACAGGCATGGGTTTTTCTATAACAGCTTATATATTATGTTGATTTTTTAAAATAAAGTTGAATTGATTTTTGAATTCCAATTTTTCAAGGTCAGTAAATATCACTCACCTATCATTGATCTGCACAAGAACCCTGGCTTTATGGACATTACAGGGAAGGATTGGTCTTTGAACAATGGCAGCCACAATTAGCAATCCACTTCTGATACTTGATGCCCCTATTATGGCTTGGTCCTTTGCTGTTCAGTTTCCAGTAGATTAGTGGTAGTCTTTACTGTGGTCATTTCTAATTTTTGCAAGTTTGACCATGGACAGCCGCATTGCTATTCCCAAGGCATTGGTCCTCCTTAAGCATCTGTGTGCCCAGACCCCTTTCCACATCCAGGGTGGTGCAGGGAAATGGGTTCAGTCTTCTCTTCCAAAAGAATCTCTTTCTGGGCTGCAGCAGTAGCTCAGCAGTTGGAGTGCTTGCCTGGCATGTGCAAGGACCTGTGTTCAAACCACAGGACCACATATACAACTAAGTGTTGGAGAAACAAAGTCCAGATGAAAAAACAAATAAAATTGATTCTCTCTCTCTCTCACTCTTTGTTAAAAAAAAAAAAAAGCCTTCTTCTCTCCTCTCTAGGTGTTGTAGGAAGGAATCTAATCTAATTATTTCCTCCTCCTCCTCCTCCTCCTCCTTCTTCTTCTTCTCTTCCTCCTCCTCCTACTCCCTCCTCCCCCTCTCCCTCCTTCTCCTTTTTCTTCTTCTTCTTTATGTACTGGGGATTGAGTCCAGAGTGGCTTTACCACTGAGCCACATCCCCAGCCTTTTGAGGCAGCGTCTCGCTTTGTTGCTTAGGACCTCACTAAGTTGCTGAGGCTGCCTGTGAACTTGTGATCCTCCTGCTTCAGCTTCCTGAGACCCTGGGATTATAGGCGTGGGCCTCTGTGCCTGATGGGATCTAATAGTTTCTGAGAATCAAGGTGAAACTTATTTCCTTGGAATCATAGAAACCTGAATATCATTTTCATGGCTGTGCTGAGCTTTGCCAAAGAAAGCTTAGGAAACATACAAAACACGGTTATGTTTTCTGGGACAAAGAACCCCAAACTCAGAAAACAAACTTAGGAAGTGATGATTGCCTGTAATAGGTTCATTAGCTCTAATACTGGGAAGATCTGGGGGCACTGGTTGAAAATATCACCTGTCGGGGCTGGAGCAGTGGCTCAGCAGTTATGGCGCTTGCCCAGCATGCGCAAGCACATGGGTTCAAACCCCAGCACCCACGTACACAACTAAGTGTCAGAGCAAAGAAAGCCATGTGAAAAACTCAATAAAAATTGATTCTCTGTGTGTGTGTCTCTCTCTCACTGTCCTTCTCTCTTAAACAACAACAACAACAAAAAAAATCACCTGTCTAAAAAGACTCCCCTATGAAGTGCTGCCCTGGCACAGGAGGAGCTGCACAACCATAATGTCCATGAAGCCCAAAGCCCCTTACACTTTTAGTGTGTACGGAGGCAGCCCCAAGAGCTAAACATTTCCTTTCCTAACTTCATCCATGGTTTATCAAGTAAAACAGTTACCTTGATCCTCTCAGGTCCAAGGGTTGGAACTTTGCTTTTTCCTAAGAGATGATTTTCTGGAAAGGTTCTAACTAAGAAAACACCTTGGCAAAGGGGTAAAAAATTGACTACTCAGTGACCATCAAGCTGGGAGGCTCATGACCTTTGGATTACCAACCCAGGTCATCTACTTTGGCAGTCATATAGGATTTCTGGGGACCAGCACATCTTTTTTTTTTTAATTTTAATTTTAATTTTTGAACAACCATACAAATTTTTAACAAACTAATATAAAATGTGTATAGTTTCTGAATAGTAGATTTACCCCCAGCAGTGCCCCCCCAATTTCCCACCTGTATCCCTCCCTTCCCTTACCCACCATATCTCTAAAAAAATATTAGGCTGTAGGACCAGCACATTCTTACTAACTGCCTTTTAAGCTACCAGGCATGCAGCTATGGCCTTGACATACCAAAATACAATCATAAAATGTGGACTTTTGGGAGGACAGAGTAGCATATAAGAATAAAATCATAGAAGATCATGTATATTTTATTCAAACCACTAGTAGTGTGGTCCTTCATAATCCAATCCAAATATATCCTATTTCTCAGGCTATGCAATTTTTAATGCACTTTGCTCTAATAGTTCATAGAATGCACCCAATTCCCTATGATAGTGTTGAGTAAGAATTAAAGTGCTACTATTTTTAAATTTGGTATTTGTGATTATTAATGATTTGTAACAAGCAATAAAGAGGGGGCAACAGTGGGCTAATCACATTCTTTGCTCCCAATAATTCCTTTTCCTGTTTTTATTTTTTGGTGTTGAGGATTGAAACCAGGTCCTCAAATGATAGGCAAGTGCTCTCTACCACTGAGTTACACCACCAGCTCCCCAGTAATTATTTTTTACTATAGAGTTAGGGTGTCTGAGGCCCAAATATTTTTGGGCTTACATCTTTCCTACTTTTATTTATTTATTTATTTATGTTCCAGGGATTGAACCTAGGGACTTTTTTTTTTTTTTAAGAGAGAAGGACAGTGATAGAGAGAGAGAGAGAGAGAGAGAGAGAGAGAGAGAGAGAATTGATTTTTATTAAGTTCTTCACATGGCTTTCGTTGCTCAGACACTTAGTTGTGTATGTGGGTACTGGGGTTTGAACCCGTGTACTCACCGCATGCCAGACAAGCACCATAACTGCCAGTCACCTCTCCAGCCCTGAACCCAGGGACTCTTAATCATTGAGCCACATCCACAGCCCTTTTTCTACTTTATTTTGAGACAGAGTTTCACTAAGTTGCTTAGGGTCTTGCTAAGTTGCTGAGGCTGGCTTTGAACTCGTGATCCTCCTGTCTCAGCCTCCTGAGCTGCTGGGATTACAGGTGTGGGCCACCACGCCTGCCTCTTTTTTCCTTCTTTTTCTGTGAAAACCCTCCCCTTTGCTTATAGAATCTCCTTTCCCGAATCTTTACTTACTGGAACTCTTGCTGTCCTTCAAGGACCCGCTTCATGTTCCCATCTTTTATCACCCTGTTCTTTGTGGTTTGTTGACACTCAGAACAGGGTGGGTGTCACTCACATGGTATGACCCCCACCCTGCCTGAATTTGCTGTTGTTTACGTACACATTTCCCTTCATCTTCTTGATGGTGGGCTGGCAAACTTTTTCTGTGAATAGCCTCCTAGTAAATATTTCTGTCCTTGTTTGCTCTTCAGTCTCTGTTGTATTACTCAACTGTACTGTTGCAGTATGTAAGCCACAGTTAATACAAAATGAATTGATGTATCTGTGCTCTAATAAAACTTGAATTTCACATATAATTCAGTGGCATTAAACACATTCACAGTGATGTGTAACCGTCACATTCTGCCGAATTTTTCATCATTCTAAATGGAAACTGTACCCACTAAGCAATCAATCGCCATTCCTCCTTCCCCACAGACCCTGGTAGCTGCCATTCAGTTTTTTTATCTCTATGAATTTGCCCGTTCTATGTATCTAAGTAGAATCGTACAATATTTGTCCTTTTGTATCTGATTTATTTAGTTCACTCAGCACAATGTTTTCAAGGTTTGTCCAAGTCGTAGCATGTTTCAGAGTTTTTTCCTTTTTTGTGGTTGAATAATGTTCCATTGTATGTATATGCCATGTTTTGTTTATCTGGTCATCTGTGGATGAGCACAGGTTGTTTCTACCTTTTTGTTATTGTAAATAATACTGAAAAGAACTTTTGATATGCAAGAATTTGTTTGAGTCTCTGTTTTAAACTCTTTCGCTTCTATTCTTCTGTATCTAGCCTAGGATGAAAAAAAAAATAGGGCTCCTCAATGGAGACAAAGGTTGAGTAGTAATTCCTTTTCTCATTGGATAACAGATTGGAACTAGTTTCAGCAACAGGCAGATTACAGTGAATGTGAAAAAAATGTGACCAGCAAAAATATGAGTGCTCAATTTCATTCCTAGCTGGCTACAACTGATCTGGCACTAGGACCCCTATTTCTCTGTTTACGTGTTTTATGATTGTCCTGACTCCATAATCTATAGCAATAGCAAATTGGCCCTCAAACAGCATGGACTGACTTGTGGATTCTTCAGAAACATACTTTTAATAGGGAGAACAAAGACTGGATTAGTGATGTCAGAATAAATATTTAAAACTTGAGGTTCTTCAAATCGTTTCTGAGATGTTTATCTTCCATTCTGCTTATGTGAGCATTTTATATTTTCTTCCTGAGAAATACTTTATCCAAAAAAATTTGGTAAGAAAAAGAAATAAGAGGCAGTCAAATTGGAAAGAAGTAAAACTATCTTTATTCAAAAATGACATGACCGTGTACTTAGAAAACACTAGAGAGCACACACACACATACAAACATCATGCCTATGTGTGCAAATGCATACACAACACACACAAATCAGTGCTAATAAATGCATTCTCCAAAGTTGCAGAACACAAAATTAAAATATAAAAATTATTCATATTTCTATACACTAGCAATAAACAACCTGGAAAGGAAAAATAATTATTTAAAAATTTCAGTTAAAAATAGCATCAAAAAAGAATAAAATACTTATGAATAAGTTTAACCAAGGAGTAAAAAGACTTGTACATTGAAAACTGAAAAATACTACAGAAAGAAAGTAAATACATAAATAAAATGGAAAGACATTCTGTGTTCAGATATTGGAATACTTAATCCATGAAATTTAGGGAGGGCCCTCAATTTCATCTATATATGGCAGAAATGGAAAAGCTTACAGAAAACAATTAGCAAACCAAGGACATCATCTTAAGGAGAAAATTTTAATCATATAGACCTTTTAGGAGAAGGTCTGTAGTATCCTAAAATGTCAATCCAGGGACTTTGGGGGAAGAACTTACCAACTTCCTTATGGGTCTTGGAAAAGCTACTTTCTGTAGTCATTTTGTTGCAGAGTAGAAACCAACCAATCACAAAAAGCCAAGAACAAGCAAGAGCAAATTACCCAGTAGGAACATAGCAAGACCCCCAATTTAGCTGTCAGATTGTTTGTGTTTGGGTTGTGGCTATGTTACCAGCTTCATGGTGACTTTAGGAAATTACCCAAATGTTCTTGAACTATGGAGATCAAATAAACTTTGGAAAGTATGTAATGGCCAATAAATGTAATTTAATTGGTTTTATCACTTTTCATAAGCATGTGTTCATTAGAGATAATTTAAGCAAAAATGTAGAAAAATTAAAAATATGACTCCTAAATACCACCATTTATAGCAGCTTCAGTGACCACTCTTCAGAGTTTAACTTAATCTTGGCCTTGATCTCACATACCATTCTCTATGCTTGCACACACACACACACACACACACACACACACACACAGAATGGCACATATATACATGCTACTTTGCAAACTGATTTTAAAAACATTATTATAGAGAGAAAAATAATGCTTCCAGACATGGTAGTACATGCCTATAATTATAGTGACTGTGGTAGCTGAGACAGGAGGATCTCAAGCCTATATAACTTAGCAAGTCTCCGTCTCAAAATGAAAATAAAAAGGGTCGGGAGTGTTGCTCAGTGATAGAGCATCCCTAGTTTAAATCCCCAGTATCTCAAAAATAAATACATAAAGTAAATTGACCCTAGGCAAGTGCTCTACCACTCTGCTACATCCCTAGCCCTTTAAATTTTAATCCAAGAGAAGTTCTGGAAGGCACTCCATTTTTTCCACTGAGATATCTGAAGGACTGCATTCTAGTAGTTAGGACAAGACCAAAGTCCAGGGCAGAGGGAGAGCTCAGTGGTTGAGTACTTGTCTAGCATGCACAAGGCCCTGGATTCAATCCCCACAACAAGGTTGGGGGTGGGGAAGAAGATCGAAATTTAATCTTTAAAAAACCTTTTCATTGGTGAATAATAATCATACAGAATAGTGGGTTTCCTTGTGGCATATTTGTACATACACAAAATATAACTTGATCAATTTCATTACTCAGTACTTCCCCTTGTCTCCCCTCCTCCCTCCACTGATCCTCTATTCTACCTTACTTCAAAATCTAGTGTTAAGACCACTCTGACGGAATCAGGGTTTATTTCTATTCAGCTTCTTCTTTGAAGAAAAAAAAATTCTCCTTGAAGAAGATATCATCATTCATAGCTTACAGTTTTTCATATTTAACATTAATTATTTAATTAAAATTTGCCAAGCATACCAGGAGCTAGGATGAAATGACTAAACACAAAGACAAACAACATAAGCAATTCATGTATTATTAGAGTTTTTGTGCATAAACTTTAAGATAACCATGCTGAATTACCTGTAATTCCTGTGACTGGGGAGGCTAAGGCAAGGAGATTCCAAGTTCAAGATCAGCCTGGGCAACTTAGTGAGACTCTGTCTCAAAATAAAAATTCAAATGGACTGGTGATATAGCTTTGTGATAAAGTGCCCCTGGGTTCAATCCCTAGTATTCCCTTCACCAATAAAAGAAAAAATAATCATGATTACCTATGTGAGAAAATCCATGTCAAAATAGAGGTTTCACAAGCGAACTAGGTTTTCTAAAAGATTTAGGCAGAATATTCTTTTAAATCAATTTTATTTAGTTTTTCATCTGGTTTTCATTGCTCCGACACTTTGTTGTTTATGTGGTGCTGGGGTTTGAACCTGCATCCTCGCACATGCCAGGTGAGTGCTGTAACTACTCCAGCCCTGGGTAGAATATTTTGAAACTGAAAATATGACTGAAATCAGAGTTTAATAGTGGATTTGATAATATAGTATATGAAACCCCAAGCAATTAAAAAGAAGAAAAGAATAAAAGAGAAGATTATCAATGATATGTAAAACAAAAATAGGTGTACTAAGTTACAATTAGATGGGAATAAGAAGTTCTGGTGTGTTATTTCACAATAGGGTAACTATATGTGACAAAAACATGCTGTACATTTAAAAAAGCTAAAAGACAAGATTTTGAAAGTTTTACCATAAAGAAATAAGTGTTTGGAAAGACAGACATGTTTAACCTGATTTAAGCATTATACAATGTATACATGTATCAAAACTTTACATGGTACCCCATAAATAGGTATATTTTTATGGCTTTTTCTTTTTCTTTGGTTTTATTTTCTTTTTTGGCACTGGGAATTGAACCCAGGTCCTTGTGGATGCTGGGAAAATGCTCTACCATGGAGCTACATTTTCAACTGTGCAAAACTCAAATAAAAAAATTGATTAAAGACAAATCCAAATCTCATTCTTTGAAAAGACCAACAAAATTGATAATACAAAGAAAAAGGGAAAAAAGCAGTAAACAATCAATACAGCAATGAAAAGAAGTGATAATACCACAAACCATGCTGATTCTAAGATGGTAAGAGATCTAATGAACAAATTTATGCCAATATATTTGAAAATTTAGAGAAAATGGAAAAATTCCTAGAAGGGGATAAATTTGCAACACTGACATGAGAAGAAAAGGTTCGGGGGGTGCCCTTTGGTGGCATGTTGATCACATTCAGCTAGTGCAGTGCTGCATACCTGTAATCCCAGACTCAGTAGGCTGAGGCAGGATTGCAAGTTTGAGGCCAGCCTCAGAAACTTAGACTGTCTCAAAACAAGAAATAAAAAGGGTTGAGGATGTAGCTCAGAGGTAAAGTGCCCCTGAATTCAATCCCAAGTACACCAAAAAACAAACCACGAGAAAAACTGACCCTTTTCATATGGAGGGAGAAGTGATATGTCTTTACGAGAATGTACAGAGTCTCTGAGTCCACCTTCAGAAACAATTCATAGTGAAGGGAGTACAGCAGCCACCTAAATAAAATAGTTGAATGATAGATTCCCTTTAAACCACCAGCTCAAACTGGGGGTGGAGCTCAGTGATAGAGTGGGTGCTTTGCATGCACAAGGCTCCAGCTTCAATCCCCAGGACTCTAAACACACACACACACACACACACACACACACACACACACAAACAGAACAACAAAAACAGTTCAAGGATAAAATTGCTTTTGCAGGATGTGGTATATGGAAGACATGTGATGCTGTAATCCCCAAAAGTAGACGATTGCTTGTTTTTCACCACTGCCTGAAAAATTTGCTTCCCATTCTGCCTTCTTTGGCTCTGCTGGATTCTGAGGGAGAATGATTCTGGCCAGTAAGATGACTACAGAACATTAAGGTGTGTCTTTTGCCAGATCAGTTAGTTGGCTCCTCATTTGGGCTTCTACTTCCTTATACTGGAAGTGTTGTTTGGGTCCAAGTGGGCTGTGATTTCACTTTCTGCTCCAGAGTTTCTCCACTGCTGTAGACACTGGTGGGTTTGGAAAGCTCAGCTCTCACTCTAAGTTACAGAGAATCTGATGCCCTGAGGATAACAGGGGAAGGAGCTGATGGATAAGTACTTCTGACTGATCATCAGGCGTGCAATTCTAGAAGAATTCTCACCTTCCTTAAAACTAAGTGCGTTGATAAACCACCCCTATCTAGTCTTTCCTCCTTATCTCACACAATCTTATCCCTCACTGTTGCTCCTTGCAGTAATTTCTCAAATAAGTTACATACCCCAGAGTCTTTGGATCATGGATCTGCTTTCAGAGAAAGTACAAGCTTAGATATTCTGGAGCTGATCAGATTGGGTTCAAATTCCAGGTCTGCTACTAACTAGCTGTATGATTTTGGGGAAAATTATTTAAATTCTCTGGGCTCATTTCCTTACCTGTAAAACGGGAATAATTATGTTGCCTACTTCATAGATTGCTAAGAGGATTAAATGAGTTAGTATTCATAAAGAACTTTGAACTGTGTCTACCACATAGTAGGGATTACATAAATGTTAGCTTTTACTGTGTTTGAAGATCTTTTTTTTTTCTAGTGGGGGAATTGAATAGTTTAAAAAAGTTTTTTTTATATTAGTGAATATTAACCTTTTTGGATCATGCATGTAAAAGCACTTTCTTAGTTTTGTCTTTCAACATTATTTATTTAAAAGAGAGGGGGAGAGAGAGAGAGAGAGAAAAGAGGGAATCAATTTTCAATTTTTATTTAGTTTTTTATATGACTTTCATTTCTCTGACATTTCATTGTGTACATGGTGCTGGGATTCAAACCCACATCCTTGGGCATGCCAGGCAAATGCTGTAACTGCTGAGCCACTGCTCCAGCCCCCTGTTTATTTTTTTTTTAACCTTACAAAATTATTAGACTTTTTGTTTGGTTGTTTTGAGACATGGAATCTCTATGTTGGCCTTTAACTCCGGGCTCAGGTGATTCCCATCCTCCCAAGTATCTGGGGCTATATACATGTGCCAGCCCACCTGGCTTCATTTGATTTTTTTTTTTTCAGGGCTGAGGAGCAAACTTGCTAGGCAAGCGCTCTGCCACTGAGCTAAATCCCCAACCCCTAATTTGATTTTTTAAAAAAATAGACAAAACTAGCAATACTTTCCACTCTGAATTGAAGCCTTCATGCATCATGTAGGTAGGCTTTCCCATTCTAAGGTCATAAAAAGAAAATATCTCCCCATGCAATGTATTAAAAATAAATTTTATTGATTGCATACTAGTTAGTTGGAATTCTGCTTAATGTCAGTAAGCAGATTACACACACACACACACACACACACACACACACACACATATGCAATGTATGATTTTTAGTCCATATTTGGCATATAGTGGGTGTTCAGTAAATGTTCAGTTTTGTAGCTGAAGGATAAAAATGGAGGATAAAAAGACCTTGACTGATTCTATGACTGGGGCAGGAAATATACAAGATGAGCCTAGAACATTTTTTTCTTTTTTAAGAGGGAGACAGTGTGAAAGAGAGAGAGAAAGAGAGAGTTAATTTTATTTTTTCATCTCGTTTTGGTTTTCTTCCACTTAGTTGTGTATGTGGTGCTAGGGATTGAACCTGGGTCTTCTTGCATGCCAGGTAAGCGCTCTACTGCTTAGCCATTGCTCCAGCCCAAGCCTGGAACATCTTAATGCTGAAAAGTAAGGAAGTGCCCCCAAATAAAACAAAATAACAAAACAAATAAACAGAAAAAAGAAAACCCTCACAGTGTGGGGTAAGTCAAAGGGACAAAGAAGCCAAGTCAAAGAACCCTCAATGGCCAAACCTGGAACAAGTTGGGCAACAAAATAATGAAGTACGAATTATAACCCAAAGTATACAATAAATATCCACAATTCTAAATTGATATAAATAAGTGATTGAATGAACAAATAAACGGGAGCAAAATGACAGGTCTATCTATCCTTCAAGGAGGCTGAGCAGCTTTTTAAGTGTGGGCTGCTCATAGTGACTTCTTTCTAAAGAGTACAGAAGGTGAAGGGAAACAAGCTTGTCTGTAAAGAAACCTGACCAACAGTACTTTGACCAGGTGATCAAGGTTAACATCAGCTTAACATAAGTCTATCATAAGCCATGCTGATAGTATGTAACCTGGAAGCAATGTGAGGAAAATAGCATTTTATCTCTGTGGTCTTGCCCTCCAAACCCATAACCTCAGACAAATCTCAATTGAGGGATATTTTACAGTACACCTCAAAACTATCAAAGTCATCAAAAATAAATGATGTCTGAGAAACTGTCAAGCCAAGAGGAATCAAAGGAAGCATGAAGTCTAAATGTAATGTGGTATCTTGGATGGGATCTTGGAATAGAAAAAAGATATTGGTTAAAGCTAAGGAAATCTGAATAGAGTATAGACTCTACTTAATAATAAAGTAATGGCTCACTGATGGTGATGAATGAGCCATACCACTGTAAGATTGTAATAATAGGCTAAACTGCTATGGGATATATGGAAACTCTGTACAATGTCTGCAGTTGTTCAGTAAGTCCATTTTATGTTTAAAAAAGTCTATTTAAAAACCAAGACCTTCCAGTCTTAGCAACTTAGAAAGGCCCCAAGCAACTTAGTGAGACACTGTCTCAAAATAAGAAACAAAAAGGGTGGGGGGTTTTGGTTCAGTGGGTAAGTGCCCTTGGGTCCAATTCCCTGTACCAAAATAAATAAAATAAGATAAACAACAACAAAAAAAAAACACCCCAAGACTTTAAGGAGTACAAAGGTAATTTAGGAGACACCAATGAAACCAAAGAATTTATACTATGAGGTGTGAATCCTAGTGAAGGTAAGTAGGTGTTTGGTGGGGCAGGATTATAGAAAAGAGAAGAGGTAGAGGAACTTAGACCACAAAGGAGGAAACATTTGGGGTGGGGCTTGAGGGAAAAAAATGGCAACAAAATAGGAAAGGCGAATGAAGTATTTTTCTTGTTTAGTCTGCATTTAAACTTCTTTGAAGTGTAGAAACAGATATTTTTTCTTTCCCGTTTTGAAGTACCTCTTGGCATGTCCCAGCTTAATATGTTTCTTCTGACTCAAATTTCATCTACAGAATGATACCCTGAAGGAGGGGTGCTGAGCATGTACCTTTAGTGGTAAGGCGCTGGTCTAGCATGCATGAGGCCCATGTTCCATCCCCACCAGCATTGTCAAAAAATAAAAATAAGGTACAAGAATGGAAAGATAAAATAAACAAATCAATTTTAAATGAATCCTATGATTCATTTTTGATTTTGATCTCAAGGTCTGAACTTAAAGATTTTGCCATCAAATTTCCAAATTTTTTATTATTCTATTTCAGGGTTTCTTGATCTTTCATTATTAAAATTTGGGGATAGATAATTCTTTGGTGTGAGGGACTGTCCTGCTCATTGTAAAATGTTTAGCAGCATCCCTGGCCTCTCCCCACTAGATGACAGTAGAACCTCCCAGTTGTGACAACCAAAAATGTCTCCAAATACTGCCAACTGTCCCCTGAGGATGCTAGAGAAATACTGCTGAATTTCAGCTCACAATGCAAAGGTAATTGTAGGTCCCAAAGATAAATGTTGCTAAGGAGAAAATTAAGACTCTGAAACATCCAGAGGCTCCTTCTCCTGGGATCTTAAGATTTCTTCAGCTTAAGTTGTATCCTGTAAGTCCACTCCAATATTCAGACCCTGACTTGGGTGAAGGACCAGGAGCTGAATACAGTGTTCACAATCTTTTATTCATTTATTCACATTTCCTGACGGCCTGCCATCGATCAGGTCCTTTGCTAGGTTCTGGGGATTTGACAATGAACCCAGTAGACCTATTTCCTTTGACAGGGACCTTGGCTAAATTCTATTGCATGTCCCCAGATCTGTGAACAATGAAGACTGGACTTGTAATGGTGATTCCTAGTAGTCATCCTAATTAATTTCACTACAAGAATCATGTATAGATCCTGATTCATAAAATTCTTTTCTTTGTGAGTTTCTTAATTCTTATCACAGACCTTTCTACAAACTCCAGCACTTTCACAATCTCTGAGATAAGAGAGGAACTGTGGGGCTGATGGAATTATATTGGTCTTCTGGCCCCCAAGACTCATTATCTAGCTAGATGTGTTCACTGACCTTTACCTGCAGACATTGCTCTCAAGAGAGAGGAATTTAAAAACAGGTCATCTGGTCATTTTGACCCTGCTGCTGTGTTGCTAGCGTTCTTCACTCTGCACTATAAAATCTTGCTGCACAGGATCTTGGCTCTGGTGCTTGGGGTACTGACTGGATGGAACGCTTGTGCCTGCCTTAGGCCCAGGTGTCTCCCAGGACTACCTCTGATAGTGTCTTTAGATCTTGAACTTTTTC
The DNA here is from genome assembly GCA_004027875.1 of Aplodontia rufa. Lineage (NCBI taxonomy): Eukaryota > Metazoa > Chordata > Mammalia > Rodentia > Aplodontiidae > Aplodontia > Aplodontia rufa. The sequence continues at coordinate 153,380 of PVKS010000743.1, read as the reverse complement.
CAGGAAAGTCTACTTTATTTAACTTATTTTTAATCAATGAGACTCAGTAGTCTCTGTTATTTCTCTAAACCTTTGTCAAGACTCTTCATGTAATTTCATTCACAAACCAAGAAGATTCCATTGTCATATCATACCTAGTGTCTTCATTTTGGTGCAGAATATATGGCTGCTATGATGGTTGTCCTCTTAAGTCTTGCTGAGGTTTTCCTGGCTCTGGCTACCCACTGAGAACATGCAGTTAACTTTTGGCCCATGATCTGGTCCTGAGACTGACAAGTCCAAAGCTAACCATGAGTAAAATAGTCTTCAGGAACAAAAAATGTCATGAATTCTGCAGCTTCCTAGTAGGTGAGATAACTTTTCATGTCTTTTTGGGACTTTTTAATTTTCTTTTGGTGCCAGAGATTAAAGCCAGAGCCTCAGGCATACTGGGCATAAGCTCTACCATCCTCGTTTTTTTAGCACTTTTTGATGGATTCAGTCTGGCTTTGTTTTGCAAGGGTCAGAGATCCTTTCAAGCTCACTCAGGCAAAAGGGGACTTTTGAAAGGATACGCTAGGTTAGGAACTAGAACCTGGAGAGCTGCCCGGAAGTTAGGCAACTCCATGAACCTCTGCCTTTCTCTCTTACACTCTGAGTCTCAGAAGCTTGCATTCAAGGCTGGGAAAGAAGATAGTATCTTTGAGGAACCAAAAGGAGGCTGGCATGAGTGGACTGTCATTTGAGATTTGAGAGGTGGGCAAGGACAAGATCATGCATGAGATCACAGACTATGCTAAAATTTTGGATTTTATTGCAGAAATCATAGAAAATATTGAAGGGTTATAATCAGGCAAGTGATATAATCTGCATAATTACTATAAGATGATGGTGATGATGATGATGATTGTTACTTTTTTTTAGAGAGGGACAATGGCGTTTGTTTCTCCAACACTTAGTTGTGTACATGGTGCTGGGGTTCAAACCTGTGTCCTCATGTATGCCAGACACGTGCCGTAACTGCCAAGCCACCACTCCAGCCACTGATGATTGTTATTATTTGTGGTTTCTGGGGATTGAACCCAGGGCACAAGCTAGGCAAATGCTCTACTACAGAGCTATATACCCAGACCTTTTACCTTTTATTTGAGATAAGGTCTTACTAAATTGCCCATGCTGGCCATGAACTTGGGATCCTCCTGCCTTAGCCTCCTGAGTAGCTGGGATTTCAGGCATGTACCACCATGCCTGGATACAAAAAAGTTTATTTTGACCAGAGAGAGAGCTTTGAGAGGCCATAGGAATGCAAGTGTTACATGTGGTGGGCTGATGAAAGTCGAGTGCTCTGAGGACACCTCTGATATTACTAGTAATGTTCTTTCTCCCCTTCTCTCCCCTCCCTCCCTTCCTTCAATCCTTACTTCATGGCAGTGGAGATGGAATCCAGGGGCACTTCACTTCTGACTTACATCTCCAGTCCCACTTCCCCCTTTTAAATTTTGAGACAAGATTTCAGTAAGTTGTAGAAGCTGAACTTCAACTTGTGATCCTCCTGTGTCAGCCTCCTGACTTGCTGGAATTACAGGCATATATCACCAAGACTGGCCATTAATGTCCTTTAGAGTTATCTTCTCCCCCGAGTCCAAGATCCATCTTAGGGTTGTGTATTCCATTTAGTTAAGTCTCTAAATGGTTTCTTAGCATTTCCTTGTCTTTTTTCTAAAAGAATTTTTTTTTGTTTTGTTTTTGGCTGGGCACGGTGGCACATACCTATAGTCCCAGTGGCTCAGGAGGCTGAGACAAGAGGATCATAAGTTCGAAACCAGCCTCAGCTACTTAGTGAGGACGTAAGTAACTTAGTGAGACCCTGTCTCAAAATAAAACATAAAAAGGGCTGGGGGAGCTGGAGTGGTGGCTTAGCAGTAGAGCACTTGCCTGGCATGTGCAAAGACCCAGTTCAAACCCCAGCACCACATATGCAACTAAGTGTTGGAAAAACAAAAATCAGATGAAAAATAAATAAAATTGATTCTCTCTTAAAAGAAATTTGAGGGGGAAGGGGGGCGGCACTCGGGATATGATTCAGTGGTTAAGTGCCCCTGAGTTCAATCCCAGGTACAAAAAAATGAAAAGTTGTTATTGGTGTATTACAATTATGCATTAAGTGGAATTCATTGTGATATATTTATACATGCATATAACAAAAATTGATCAATTTGATTCCCCAATATCTTACCCTTTCCTTCCCCTTTCTTTGTCTTTCGTGGCTGGGTTACTTTTGATGGTACAAGTCAATTATTTTATAGAGATTCCATAAAATGAGAAAACATCAGATTGCCTGATTTACTTTCATGATTAGATTTAGTTTATGCATTTTTGTCAGTAATACTACACAGATGCTGTTGTGTTCTTGACTGTCACACGAGGTCAATTTGTCCTGTAGTACTTTTGTTGTGTTACCTTTAATTCCTTGATCAATATGGTGGTTGTTGTGTTTACCATGTTTCTGGCTCCTGTAAACTTAATGCTTTAACATTTGTCCTACTCGTACTTGCCAGGCATACCTTGGTGCTGTACAATCTGATGATGTTTCTGAGTCACCTTGCCTTGACATTTTGCCACCTGCCTATTTTTCAAATACGAATTTGGTCTATCCTAAATCCGCTTGCCTTGTCTGTTCTTCCCAAGGAAATAACAGTAAATGTACTTGCCCCAGTTCCTCTCTTTCCTTCTGCTTTCCTGTGTGGTCCTCTGTGGCATGATGTATACTCCCTTGTCTTGGGATCTGTGAGTATGATAAATGATGTTTCCTCTTTTTCCCATGTAACCGCCTTCTTCTTCTTCTTCTTCTTCTTCTTCTTCTTCTTCTTATTATTATTATTATTATTATTATTATTATTATTATTATACTAGGGCAACCTTTCCAAGTCTCACAGTTCCAGAGACTTCTTTGTTTAGTTATTTGCACTCACTGAATTGATCCAGTGGATGTGGCTGGAGACCTAGGCAAAGATGGAGGGCAGATGGTGATAACTGCAGCCAAGAGCAAACCTGAAGCTGTGCAGTTGCCACAGTAGTCTAGTGGTCAGTCCAGTCAGCTGGGCTTTCTGGCAAGCCCCTTTCCTTCTGGATGTTTCTGCCATTCATAGGGTTATGATGGAAGCAGCCATGTTTATTTACACTGTGTCCACACGACAAACTGCATTTCCTTCCTTCCTTCCTTTTTTATTTATTTATTTATTTTTTAAAGAGAGAAAGTTCATTTGGGGATCATGGTTTCAGAGATCTAATTCTATAGATGGCAGAGCATCGTGGCAGAAGGGCATGGTAGAGGAAAGCAGCTCAGGACATGGCACAACAACCAGGAAGCAGATACACAAATTGTATTTTTCTTTCATTCTCTCTCTCTCTCTCTCTCTGGTACTGGGGATTGAACCCACGGGCTCTTTACCACTGAATTACATCCCAACCCTTTTTATTTTATTTTAAAAATTTGAGACAGGTCTCACTAAGTTGCTTAGGGTCTTGCTAAGTTGCTGAGACTGGCCTCCAACTTGTGATCTTCCTGTCTTATCCTCCTGAGTTGCTAGAATTACAGGTGTGTGTGCCACTACACCCAGCTGACAAACTATTTGTTTAATGGCAGTTGTCTCTTGATCTGTTGTCCTTACCATACACAAATCATAATAGTACCTATTAAAATATTTTCTAGGTTTCTTTTCCCTTTTAAATTAATAAGTAATTTGTGGAATGATACCCAAACTTTTTTTTTATTGTACCAGGGATTGAACCTAGAGGTGCTTAACCTCTGAGCCACATCCCCAGCCAATTTTTATATTTTATTTTGAGACAGGGTTTTGCTAAGTTGCTTAGGGCCTCGTTAAGTTGCTGAAGCTGGCTTTGAACTTGTGATCCTCCTGTCTCAGCCTCTAGAGTTGCTAGGATTACAGGCATGTGCTACCATGACCAGCTTGAACAATATGATCATACACACATATACACACTCACATGTCACCATATATACATACACTGAAACTATATTTTTCCATGTGAAAGTTATTTTGGTTTCTCTGTTCTATTTCATTTAAAAATATTTTTTTCCCTGACCTACTAAATTGGTTTAACCACCCTCTAACTGGTAATGATCGCCACTGGAAAGTACTAGTCTGACAGAAAAAAAATATCACATTGAATCATGTAGTTGCTGAATAGAAAATAGAATGGGAGGGGTTAAACTGATAGCAAGGAGCCCATTACAAGTTTTGCCATAATTCAGGTAAGAGATTCGTGGCTACTGACAAACAGGTTGAGAAAAATGAGTGGATTTAAAGAAGTGAAAGGATTGAGAAATTTGAGTTGAAAGAATTTCATGATTGATAGCATATAAATGTGGAGAAAAGAAGGAGGTGTCAAGACTGACATAAATTTCTTGTGTGGCCTCTGGGGTGGATAGTGGTTGGTGGTTCTTCTTACTGTGATACTAAACTTTATGGTTCAGGTTCCATCTTGTTGAGTTTGAGATCTTAGGACATTGGAGCTGTCCGCTGGTCAATTGGGTCTGTGTCATTTATAAGGAAAACCAAGCTTAGTTTCTTAGGCAAACCTCATGCCCACTGCATGAAGCATGAAGTTAGTTCAGAATAGAAACAAATGCTCTGAAAATATTTCCAGTCATTTAGTGTGCACAAGTAAAAAGTATACCAAGGAAGCCAATTAGCATAAATTTACTAGAAGACCTATCGCTTTTCAGCACTTTCCCCTGTGCCTTTTGGTTATGTGCTGTGAAGTCCTTTATGCATATATGGAGAGAGAAATGTAAAAAATATATTAAATTTGCATTAAAAGAGAAATGGTGAGGGCTTACATCACAACTGAAGTAGCCTGGGTTTTCTCAGATGCTGGTCTATAGGCTTAATTCTCCAAATCTAGCAACACGCTTAGACACCAGAGATAAACATGTGCATGGTGCAGGCTGTTTACAAGCTTCATGAATTAGGGATTACGTAGATACTTATTTTTTTTTTAATTTTTAGAAAAGCGAGTGAGGATGGATAGATCATTCTCTGTTCCCTCATCCCTATCCTTTTCAGTTCCCATTCTCTCTTCTTTACCCCCTGTGCGTTATTCTGGGATTAGCGGAGGGGTCGGCCCCATACACAAATGCAGCTGGCTCCTGCGGTCGGCCTGAGCCCTGCTGTGCAACCACGTCAGGAATTCCAGTAAGTTGGCAACACTGGAACACAAAGACAACAACAATGAGGAAAACCCTTCGGGGCAGAAAGGAATGTTTGGAGCTCCGACTGCTACATTGAAAGGACACACACACACACACACACACACACACACACACACTCGCGCCTGCGCACCCACGCGCGCACTGAGAGGAAGCCCAGCCCCTCCCACACACGCGGTCCTGGCTCCCACCTGCTCGCCCAGACGCGCGCGCCTCGGTTGCACGCGCGGCTGCTCTTTGTAACTTGGAGGTGCGGGACTCTCATTGACCATGCAGCAAGGCCCTTGCGGGAGTCGGACTGGCCTGACCTCTGCGCGGTCTCGTACCTCGCCCCGGCCGCCCGGAACCGGCATAAATCACTCGCCGAGACTGGAGAGCAACAACGCGCCCCCTCACCGCCTCCCCCCACCCCGAGGTCGTCCCCTTCACTCTCCAGCCCCTCTCCCCGCCCGATTGGTCCCCAATCCTTCCTCCTCCTCGGCGCCGCACAGCAGGAAGCAAATAGAATTCCAGTGGCCAGAGCGCAGAACTCTGGAATTCCCTGTCCAGAAACCACTCTTCACAACTCTTAAGAGTTGTCTATACCGATCCCCAAAGCTGCTCCAACCATAGAGTGTTCTCAAGCTCTGCGATCCAGATTGTTGGGATCAGCAGAGTCCCAGATGTTCGGTGCTCTGGGAAAAAGGTGCTGGCAGTAATTGGCATGTTATCTCCTCGGTGGAGAGGCCCAGCGGCGGGACCTAGTCCAGGGACCACGTGGATAGGGCTTGCAGCCTCCTGGAATCACAGCTCCCTTGGCAGAGGGAAGGCGCTTCTTGGACTGGGACTACATCCTGGCAGTGCGTGCGACCCCGCCGCCGAGCTGCTTCACCAGCCGGGGCCGAAGATTCTGGGAAGAATGCGGGCCCGGAAACAGCACCTTCTCCTATTGAGCTCTCAGCGCCGGGAATAAGTTGCACCAGTTCTCCTTTTCTTTCTGTGCTCTGGCATCCGGTACAGACTGGGGACCGGATTCTGAGGTCGCGCGTAAGGCTCACTCTTAGTGCTCTTGGGTGCTCGGCTCCCGCCAGCCGTGGCCCCAAAGAAGAGAACCGCGGAGTTCTCTGAACCCCTCGCGTTTCATAATAACCCGCACTGGCACCATGGAGAAGACATTCATTCTTTTTAGTTTTGCTTCAAAATGAACAAACTTGTGAAGAAGCTGGATTTGGCTCTGACACCTGTAAACACGGCGCTTAAGAAAAACTAAACATGCCAATCCCCACCTCTCTAACTTGTAAAAACATAGAGCAACTCCATTTAAGCATTCCCAATCCTGTCTGGAGAAGTCCGGGGCTCGAGGGAGCCTGGACCTGAAGGTCGCAGATCTCTTTAATATAACTGACTCTACTCTTTCCCTTATCTTGGTCTTCCTCCCCTTCTTTTTACTCCTTTCCCCCATTTTTCTTGACTTTCTTTTCTTCCTTTTCCATCTCTTATTTCTCTTTCTCTGCTCTAGTCGAGCTTCCCCCTTCTCGATTCCTTTGCATTGCTCATTTAGTTTCTAAGGTTGTGTCTCTGGCAGGTTTCCCTTTGGGACGCCTTGCCGGCTTCTGTTTAGGGGCAAATCCTGCGGAGAGGCGAAGTCAGTGTGAGCTTGCGTGTGAGTATGCCTAAGAGTGACTTTGTCAGTGTTTTGGTGTGACCATGAAATGTGCGTGCGTGTGTGACTGAGTCAATTTGTGTGATAGTGAGGAGTGTGTGCGCTTATATTAGTTCGTGCACGAGTGTTTGCGGGTGTGGAGTGTGCAAGTGTGAGCGCGCTTGTGTTCGAGTGCCCACTCCTCCCTTCCCAGCAAAGAGCTGGGGGCGGGCCAGGCGGCAGGGGGCCTGCCCTGCTGGATTCCCGCATGCTAGTTCCGGGGCGGTCGGGTCTAAAGGGCTTTATGCACTGTCTGGAGGGTGGGGACTGGCGAGGGTAGAAAACGGGATGCCTCAGGCGTCGGGGCAGGCTTTCTGCCACTAGGAGAGAGCTGAGGTGCGGACCAAAAGGGGCAGTCGCGAGAGAAGGCGCTGCTTGTGCTGTGAGCTACGTGTGCCCACCTTCCCGGGAAGGAACGGCGAGGCTGGGAGCTGTAGCGAGGATGCAGCGCCGGGCGGCGGCGGTGGGGTGCAAGGTGCTGCTAGCTCTCGCCGCTTGCCTGGTGCGGGTCAGTGGCCAAGGTAAGCACCCATTGGCCGGAGCCATGCCGGAGCGATGGACTTCCTTGGACATGGCAGGGTCGAGTTCAACCAAGGGGAGCGTCCAGGGTAGGGAGGCGGTGCGGGAGCTGCTCTTTTTGGGGCACTCAGGTTGCCCCAAAAGCGGCGTGCGCTAGCGCCCCTCTGCCTGTTCGGGAACTCAGCAGCCCCAACTTGAGAACGCAACTCCACCGGTTTCGGTGACAGCTCACCCCATGGGAACCCGGTTTTTCTTCCCACCGGTATTTGTTCTGATCATTCTGGAAAGCACTTTGCAGTCGGAACCGGGAAAAAGAGGATTTCCCTTGCAGATCTGCTCCCACCACGGATTTCTTCTCTAGGGGCCTCTGAGCGCAGTTTTCCACCTGCAGCGCTTGGCTGGGGAGATCGCTTAGCGCGCTCAGGGCCGCAGGCCAGGACTTCCCCCTCCCATCACCAGCGAAACTAGGTCCCACGACGACCCCCAAGAGACCGCACCTCACGATACAGATCTTTTACCGGCCAAGATAAGACCGGGAGGCGGGATTGGCCGAGAAAGCCTCTGAGATACTGGAGTATTTTCTTGAAGAGTTTTGCTTTCCAACGGGGAGGTGGGGGCTTTTGTGTGGATGAATGGGGCCGGTTTTGCGCCGCCAGTGTTTTGGGGCTCCAGTGCAGAAAGTTTTTAGTATGGCTCTAAACCTCTCTCAAGTTGTTGGAGAGTTGTTACAGAAATAGGAAAGGGAAAAAAGGGAGAAATGGAGGGAATAAAAACAGAGGGGGCAAGGGAGAGGGAAAGACAAGCAAGTAGAAAGGAATGGAGAGGAGGGGAGAAAGTTGAAGAGAGAGAACATGAGGGTGGGAGGGACAACGAGGGGGGAAGGGAGAGAGCGAGGTCGAGAGAGAGAGAGAGCGAGAGAGCGAGAGAGCGAGAGCTCGCGGGAGCGAGCAGGGATGAATGGGAACAGCCAGGAGGCTACTGGAGAACCCGCGAGCTCTCTCCCTGGCTTTGCGTTGCTAGGTAGCAGCTGCGAGCTGCGTGTGACCGACCACCAGACAGACAGAGTGGACGCTGCTGCCACTGCGGGGACTAATCTGTCTGTGGGGGTGGGGGAGACCCCCCTTCCTCTCCTATCTGTCGGACATCTTAATTGCCCCACAATAAAAATGAAACCCCTATTGTTGCAGGATTAGTCAAAGCAATAAATTGATTTCCCTGGATCACGTATTGGGGTTGACTGGTGGGGACTGTGGAAGCCCGCATTTATGGAGGAGAGAGGGGAGGGCTTGTGGATGGACTGTGGCATGTATTCAAATGGTTAATCTGCTTTCTTTCTTCAATTCTTAGCGTAAGCTCCTTAGAGAGAATCAACTCCTAGCAGCACCCATTTCAGACTTCCTGGGAAGAAGTTTGGAAACGCCAACAAACCCCACTGGTTTTGCAAAAATCTTTGGAAAGGGAGGGAAGGCTGGGTGAGACCCTTAATATTCTTTCTTTGGACAACTTTTTTTTTTTTTTTTTTGCAGTGTTGGAAACAGAAAGAGAGCTTATTGTTATGGGGGGGGGGTGTTGCACAGTGCTTAGGGTTATATATATCAAATGTTCTAAATATAGTGATAGGATTTACTGTTTTTCTTCCTGCCTGGCAGAAGGCAATCCTGCCCTGATTAGTCTAAGTCCCTGTACAACTAAAATATTTAGTCAGTAGATAACCTGTTTCTTCTTGGTAGTTTATAGCCATGCATCTTCCATTGTATGATAGTATGTTGTAAAAACATGTATAGTGTAGTAATAACATAACATACACAATTATATATGTGGCAGGGTCTGTTCTGGGTACCTTACAGTTATCTGCTTATTTTATCTTTATGATATCCTTTTATAGTTAGTAGTATTATTATCCTTAATTTACAGATAGGAAAATGGAGGTATAGAGCAATTACGTAATTGCCCATGGGTCATATTGCTAGAAAATGGCAGAGGTATGAGGCAAACCTAAGGAATTCTGTGTAATTTCACCACTACAATATGTGGCTGTTTCTTTGCAAAAGAAATGTCATGCTAAGTTATTACACATGGGTAAGGCTACTAAAGATGCACAGTGTCATTTTGCTAGTCTTTATCATGCTAGGTAAAATTCACCTGCTGCTTCATAACTGTGGATGGTGGCTATTTTTTCAGAAACTTCAGGTTTATATTACCTGAACCCAAGCTCTTCATTCCTAGTCCTAATACCTGACATTTTTTTAAGATATATGTTCTCTGCATGTCCTCACCCTGGTTGGTTAAGGAGACTTCTATTTATTCCCCATCTTTTGATCCTAATTTATCATATGAAACAAAATATGATGCAACTGTAAATGCCTTTAGTTAAGTACTTCATTTTAGGTAGAAATACAGCAATAACTTTGTGTCGCTAGAAATTGGAAAAGCAAAATTTTGAGTGTTCTGTGTTAGATTTTTTGTTTTAAAAATTCTATATCTATAATTAAAAAATTATTTGCATTTTCCTCTTTTTTTCATAATGCTTTTCAAGAAAAAAACTTTGAGAGTGCCTGAACTCTGCAGTTTAACTCTCTAGGTTGTAGCAATGACTTCACCACTTTTTAGCTGTGTGGCCTTGAAGAAGTCACCTAACTTTGCTTAGTTGCTTAATTTTGCTTAGTCAGATGCTTAACTGCAAAACTGACATGATAAGAAGAACTTATCCCATAGTATTTTATCAGCATGAAGAGCTAAAATTTGTAAAGTACTTAGCATAATGTATGGCATATAATGAAAATAAACCATATTTTATATTTACGTATTTGTATATGTACATTTTTTTGAGGTACTGGGGATTGAATCCAGGACCTTGTACTTGCTAAGTAAGTGCTATTTGTATGTTTATCAACAGTTAAATAATATACTTTTTTGCTTAGTGCTCATTTTTCCAGTTTTCAAGTATACACAGAAAAGTTTTCTTTAAGCATTTATCATTAATAGTTCTTTGAGGAATTTGCAGATCTGAGGATCTTTTTTGAGGAAATAGTATTGACCTTAAGCAAAGTTATATTCTTTAATCCAATAAAATTTTGTGATGTGGATAAGAGTTAGTACCATCTTTTGTAACAGTTGCATCTTTGAGTGAAATTTGTTTAGAAGAATTGTGGGACAAACATGTAGCGTTGTCGCATCTCATCTCTGGCACCGGCTGTTGCTTTTATTTCAAGCAGTTGGTTTATATTTCTCTCCATGAGGTTCCTCTTTTCTGTTCTTTATAGGGCTTCTGCCTGAACTCCCTTCAATCATGCAGTAGAAACTTAGACTTCTTACAGCTAAAGGGAACGTTAGATATCAACTGGCCTGCTTGTATTATTTTACAGATAAGCAATTAAGCCAGGAGGGAGCAGGAGGGCCTGAAAGGAGTGAAAGGGAAGGGGATTAAGTACCTTGCCTAAGGGTATGGAGACTGTAGTAGAGCTGAGATCTGAATCTGAGCTACCTCATTCCTAGTCTTTGCACTTGACCAGTTTTAGATACCTGTTCTCTGAAAATCTGAATCCTCTAAATGTCCCCACCCTCTTTAGTTGAGGAGGTTTCTAGATTCCTTTCAGTTGATCCCGCCTTATCAGATGAGTCAGAGTTTGACAAGTAGATGGCCTTAGTGAATTAAAAAAAAAAATGGCATAGGTCTCATCCCCTGCTGAAGAGGAATTGTGTGATAGATTAATACAACCCTGTGGCTGCCGTGGGCTTTCAGCTTGGCCCAGAACTTCTGCCACATCAGAGTCCCAACTCCCACAGATTGTACCTCCAGATGCATTTTGCAAAACTGGGCCATCAAAACACATTCCTGAATATCTTTGGGTTTTCTAGTGCTGACTGTTATAGAACTAGGTTTTTAGTGTTATTCAAAGTAATAGTTAGGTCATGGTTAATCATTTGTGTTCTCCAGGCAGGCACTCTAAGAACTCTGACAGATTTACATTTTTTAATTAAAATTTTTATTATAATTAAAAATTATATCATGAACCTAGGTGCATTTCTTTTTTTTCATTTTTATTGGTTCTTTTTAGTTATACATACCAATAGAATTTTGACATAATTATAAAAACATGGAATATAATTTGTTCTACTCCAGTCCCCAGTACTTCCCTTTTCCCTACTCAGTTCTCTTCCCTCTACTCTAGTGATCTTTCTGTTTACTTAAGGGGTTCTTTTTTTTTAATTAGTATCTTGTGCATGTATCTGATGGTGAGATTTACTGTGATATGTTCATATATGTACATAAGAAAATTATGTCAGATTCCTTGCACTGTCTTTTCCTATCCTGTTCCTTCTCCTTCCCTTCATTCACTCTTCTATTATTTTTTTAAATCCACCCCCTTTTATTTTGGATTAGCTTCTGCATATCAGAGAAAACATTTGACCTTTGACTTTTTAAGACTGACTTATTTCACTTAGCATGATACACAGAAATGTATTTCTGTGTTACTAGGAACATTGTTATATTACCTTTGGGTGTCTGCTAAGTCCTAGCAGCTAGAGCAGAGTACATATAAATTCGAGAGTGCTTACAAAGATTTTGAATTGAAAGGAAAAGGATTTTCAAGGTTGACTGTATAAACACAGAGGAACTAAAAAGATATTATTTATAAAGCCCTGTTCTAGACTGGGGAAAATGAGTTTGATAGACTCCTCATTGTTATAACTCAACTGGTTATGTCCAATTTTGTTAACTTTATTTTTGAAGACTTTCTAAAGAAGTTGTTACCATTATGGTTTATTTCACAAATATTTACTGATATTAAATGTCTCCAGGGTGGCGGTGAGTCCATAGTATCAATACCACAGAAAGGTTAGGGAAGATGAAAGCTGAGGTACTAGATTTCAGTGGTTCCTAATAACTCCTACAAGAAGCCCACCAGCTTTAGAAGGATCTGACATCTTTTAGCACCAGCTTTGGGACCGCTTGTTAAAAGTGTCAGGTTAGTGATTGTTTTTAAATATCAGGGATTCTTTTTTTTTTTTTTTGCTGCTTCATATGTTCTGTAGAGGTCCATGCAAATGTTCCTTGAATAATTTCTTGACAATCTTGTTATTATGAAGTGTATGGAATTTGAAATTCTGGAGTTAGAGGATCTGGGTTTGACTCTTACCTTTGTCATTTACTATCTGGAAGTCTAGTATAAGAACTCTGGATTTTCTGGGTCAGTTTTCTCATCTGCGGAATGGGTCCATATCTACTCACAGGATGGGTTATGCAGATCAAGTGAGGCAGAGAGTGAAGTGTTTCATGGACTTGAAGTCTCATAGATTTCTGTCCATCACTATTATCTTACTGAAGAATTTGACTTTTTCTAACCTGGGAGCGGAGGTATTTTAGTATCTAGATATCTTCTTTACAAGTGGTTCTGAGAAGGACACACACACCAGGTTGATGACTGTGACAACTTTACATGTTATTCAAGACTCCTATTTTTGTAAATGACAGAAACCTATGCTAAACCGACTGAAGCCAAGGAAATTCATTGAAATATATACTCAAAAAGATACAGGTATTAGGTTGAGATTGCTTTTTTCTTCTAGGCAGAGTCAAATATTGGCAATTTTATTTGGTTCAATCAAATATAAAGTGGAAGCTTTCCCTGTTATGTCAATCTTGCTTTCTCTTCAGTTCTTGTCTCTGAGATGACTCCATCCCTAAACATGTTCTCCTTTGGTGTAAAATTGCTGTCAGTCAAGTTCTGGAAAATGAGTGGAGAGATCGGAATACAGGAACTCTAGAGTTCTTTGCAGGATTTCATTTTTCTGTGACTCCTAGACCATTTTTCCTTCTCTAGCTTACTTTACTCCCTTGTTTATGTCACCAAGACTTTGTCCCTTTTAAACATACTAGATTCAGCTATGAGAATGAGATAGAGGGGAAGGAAGAGAGAAGAGTCCAGAGACAGATTAAGAGAGAGGCTTCCATGGAGACAGACTATATCTTGGTGCATGTCTAGGTGTCCCTAGCACTTCACCTAGGGACTTCTTTTTCATAGATGGTAGAACAAGTTTTTTGTTTTTGTTTTTTACCTTGCTGGGTTAATTTTAAAAAGCCAGATACATGCACTATATGCTGATGGTTACTTCCTCAGTCTTTAATTTAAATTCTTAATTTGAATAGCATGCATTGAGAAAATCAAAACACTGTCATGCCTAAACTGAGATTGTTAACTTTCATATTTGGGCACTTCTGATTTAGGACAACACTGAAGCACAATGAAGGATATATGTCTTTCCTAGAAAATGACAGATTAGACAATTTGAAGTTTCATGTTGAAATCTCAATGCTTTTGGTCATTAGTCCTCAGGTCATGCTTGACCTCAGGGTTATAGGAAACAATGAGAAATGAGTGAAAGGAGGAAATGCAATTACCATTCTGTGCATTGAAAAGTTAAGCAACGGTTACCATGGATACAATGATTCATTTGTTTATTGTCCAGATCTTGAGATTCAAGTTTATAAGCAATACTCAAAGGTCTCTTTTAAATTTATGTACTATGAGTCAATAAGATGTGAAGATTCCTCATAACTTTGAAGACAGATAAACCTTACTTCACTTGTCTACTGATGCACACTAAGTGATTTAATGTCACTTAATGCTTTTGAGACCCAATGGGTGTTGGGGAAGCCATAGGAAGTGGAAGAGGAAAGTAGCTACAATTTTCTTGTATTAGAATTTCTTGGAAACTCATATAAAAAATCCTGTCTCAAAGTGTCAGAGATTTGCGTGTCATTGCAGGCTTAATTCTTTGGTTTGTTTTTTTCTCATTTACCAGGAACACTTTTCTGAGTAAAGGATGAAAAAATCAAAATCATTTATTTCATACAAAAACCCTTAAAAAGTTGAATTTCAGGATGAAATTATTTTATTTGAAATATGTCAATCTTAACAACATTTTAACTTTGCCATAGTACAAAAATGGTAGCATGTATTTCAACACTGGTTTAATTTTGATTTGGGGGAGGGTTTGGAGGACATTTTTGTACTCCAAGAAACAAGAAATAGAAAACCCAACTCAAACTGGCTTAAACAATAAAGGGTATTTATTGGCTCATGTAAGTGAAAAACCCTGAGGCACAGTGGAGTTCAGGTGAGGTGCAGTCAGGGCTCCAGTTCCCTTTCTTTGTGTTTTCTTGACTCTGTTCCCCCTACCAGCTTTGTTTTCAGTCTGGTTTCCCATATAGTAATAATATGGCTGCCAGGAAAAATGGGGCTTCGTGTTTTCTTGATTACACTTATGGGAAATTCAACTTTGAAAAAGGTTTTAGTTATGTTTTTAAAAGCATTATTTCATCATAGTAACTTAGAATGTTCTAATTTCTAAGGACCTTGGATAAATGCCAGTTAGCTTCCCAAACTTGGCATTTCAAAATCACCTGTAGCCTTGTAAAGTATATAAATTCTTAGGTCAAAACCTACATTTATGAGGGTTGGAGCGGTGGCTCAGCGATTGTGGCACTTGCCTGGCGTGTGTGAGGACCCAGGTTTGAGCCTCTGCACAGCATGCACAACTGAGTGTTGGGGCGATGAAGACCAGATGAAAAATAGATGAAAAGAGTTGGTTCTCTCTCTCTCTCTCTCACTGTTCCCCTCCCTCTCTTAAAAACAAATAAACAAACAAAACCCTACATTTACTAAATCAAGGATATGGGAATCTATCCAGAAGAGTTTCCAGGACAATTTGGGAACAACTGATCTAGGCAACCTCTCTCATGTTTACTTTTTTAAACTGAGACTTTTAATAGAGGACCAGTTAGTGCAGATTCCTTCTGGTTGCAGTTATGTATTCTTGGTTAAGTCTATTCTTTGCTCTAGATGAGAGAGTTACGAGAAGGACTACTCTTTTACATCTGAGGGTGATATGAAGTACTGCCCCTGTTCCTGGCCATCTCCTTTCCTGGCCAGCATGACAGGTCCTAAACCTCTGCCACTGTTTGTGTCTTAATTGTATTCTTTGCTCTTTCCCTGGATGCCCTTGGAGCTCTTCAACTGTATAACGTAAACAGCTGCCAGAGGTCTTCTATACCTTTCTCATCTAAGGTAGGACTCTATCTCAGAGCATCCCTGACAGTGCGCACTGGCTTCTACAGCACCCATGGATTCCGTGATTGCGATGGGAATATTGTAAAACTTGCGAGCTCTTTTTTTTTTTTTTTTTTTTTTTTTTGTATCCTAACCCTGTCTTTGTTGAACTCACTGGGACTTAGTCTGTTGATCCTACCTCCTCTTCACTGTCCCTTAAATTCCTCATTAATTTACTTCCTCAGCTTATATTTTATGACTCACTTCTATCTCCTTTTTCCTTAAATCTCTGAGACTGTCTGTTCAAAATTTGATTTTTATAAATGTGAAAGTAGAAGCAGTCAGGAGAGAACTCGCTTGACTCCACCATCGTCACTTACATGTCAGCCTCCATATTTTGTCTTCCTCCGTTGTTCTGGAAGAACTTCCCATGCTCTTAAGTCTAACCAGTTCATTCACGTTTTGGATCCCACTCTCTCTCGCTTCTTGCAATCATCTCCTCTCTCTTATCAAATCTTTTTTCTACATTCCCTTCTAGATGTCATCCTTCTCTGACAGAGTATCTATATCCACTGTAATTTCCATCCAGTTTTTTCTGAAATCTACTCCAGATTTTTGCCACTACCCAACACATATTTCTTTTGTCAGTGTCACCAGTGACCTCCATGTTAAATCAACCAATTTGTTCTCAGCTCTGGTCTGATTATTCCTTTTCGGATGCTGAGGATCAGGACCTTGCATGTGTTGGGTGAGTGATCTACCACTGAGCTACAGCCCTATTCCAGCTCTGATGCTATTTAACCCACGAGCAGTGCTAGATACAGTGTACCCTATCTTCCTCCACGATGTTCTTCATTTGGTTTCCAAGAAACTACACTCTACTGATGTCTTTCCTTCCTTGCTGGCCTGTCCTTGGTATCTCTTTGGAATTCCATGCTTCTTCCTCTTTCCTTCACCTCTTTTTTCATCTAGATCTCTGTTTCCTTGGTGACCTCATCCTTTCTCACTTACATGCTGATATCTTTCAAATTTATATACTAATCCAGACCACTACCCTAAACTCTGGACCAATGTATCCAGCTGCTCATTTAACATATACACTTGTGTCCAGTTGTCATCTCAGACTCAACAGGTCCAAAATTGAACTTCCAATCTCCACTAATTCTCCAAATCTGTTTTCCACCTGGAATTCCTCACCCCAGGAAAGGACTGCTCCATCCTTGCTCAGACCCCCAACCTTGAATTCTGTGTGGATTCCTGTTTTCTGTTGTATCTCTTCACTAATCTTTAAGAAAGCCCCATTGTTTCGATCTTCAAAATAGATCTAGAATCCAATCACTTTTTACCATCTTCACCTCCATCACACTGGTCCCTGTGCCACCATCTTTTGCCTGGATTATTTCAGTAGCTTCTTTATGGTCACCTGCTTCCCTCTCTCCCACTCCTGTCTTCTGTCCCTAGTAGCTAATGGGAGCTGTCTCCTCACATCATTCAGATCATGGCACTCCTCTGCTCAAAACTCAAGTGGTTTTCTGTCACACACAATTTGGGTTGTCCAGCAGGAGACACTGGGGTGGAGCTTGGAGCACCAGATATTTGTTATAACCAATGCCTGTGAGAGGAAAGGGAAAAAACAGGATGGCAGGAGAAGGACCTGAACTGTGACAAGGCCTTGGGCAAAAACCCTGGAGCAAGAGTTGCCCATCAGAGTGTCCTATGTCAGGCGAAAATGGCCTTGCTTAGCCACTGGATATGGCCTTCAGTGGGAAGGACATGATGTTGGGCAGGTAGCCTTCTCCAGCTGAGGCAGATCCCGAGGGAAGTCCTCCCCTGCAGCTGGTTCTTCCTTGAAGGGTAACCTGAGTGGTGCATCTTCAGGTGTCCCACCCCTCCCCAATGCAGAGTCCACATCCTTCCAGTGGCCTATAAGACTAGCTATCTGGCCTCCACATCACCTCCCTGACCTCAAGTCCTCCTCTCCCCCACTCACAGTGCGTTAGGCACAGTGATACCTTGCTTTTCCCCCAGTGCAGTGAGCACCTTAAGGCCTTTCCACTTGCTTGCTTTCTGTCTCAGATTGTACATGACTTGCTTCCTTGCCTCCTACAAGAATAAGAATAAATATTCTTAGCTCGCCTGCTGGGTGTGGCCTTCTCTGATTCTTTCCTGATTTCCTTTCTCCATTACACTTCTCACCATCTGTGAAGGTGTCTTAATTAAATTACTTTATTTACTTACTTATTGCCTTTTGAATGATGTAAGGGATTTATATCTCTTTTATTCATTACTTTATCCGTGGTGTCCAAAATAGGGCTAAAGTTGAATGGTGGTGCATAGATGCTACTACAGATGTTAAGGACAGGCATCCCCAGCTCATCAACATGCTTCTGGTCTTGTCAGCCTTAAATTCCCCCAGACCCCTGGAGGCCCCATCAAGATCCTGATGGAGAAAAAAGAGAATTGCTGTCTCTATGAAAGCAAGTGGCGTAGCAACGCTGTTTCTCTCCATTTGACTCCCCGCCTTTGTACACCTCTGTGCTCCCCCCACCCCCTGGTGATTCCCAGTGCACTAGAGGGTAGCAGATTCTGCACCAGTCTTTGTAACTTCCATCCCAGACTCTTGGTTACCCAGTGAGAATTTTCCTATGCTACAGAATGGGTCATTCTGCTATTTTTACCACAGATTTGATACAGTAGCTTTTACAAAAAGATAAGCCAAAGTTTTTAGACATTATGTTAGGGAACTGCCATTCTGTGTTTGAACAGAACACAAAAGAAAGCTTTCTGAGATCA
This sequence comes from Aplodontia rufa, assembly GCA_004027875.1. Lineage (NCBI taxonomy): Eukaryota > Metazoa > Chordata > Mammalia > Rodentia > Aplodontiidae > Aplodontia > Aplodontia rufa. The sequence continues at coordinate 135,121 of PVKS010000743.1, read as the reverse complement.
TGGCACAGAGAAAACAGACTTGATGAGACAAAAGCCCTTCTTTGGAGAGGGGAGGGGCTTCCAAACTCAGGGGGCCGCTTGGACTGTGGTGGAAAGAGCACCACATGTCCAGTCAGGACGTTCCTGAGTCTTGTTCTTGATGAATGAAGGAAAAATGGTCTGACTAGGAGAGCACCCGACTGTTGCAAAAGACCGTAGCTGCTTGTCCTATGGGCACAGTTTTTTCATGCCAGTCCTCATTCTTTTGAGAACTCCATGTATCGCAATTAAGTGAGAGGGGAACGATGGAGCTGCATGTATGTACTAATAGATAAGTTGGAGGAATGAACTAAAATAATAATGTCCTTTCTCTGTGTGTGGTGTTCCAGGGACCAAATGCAGGGCCTTGTGCATGCTAGGCAAGCACTGTACCCCTGAGCTACGTCCCTAGTCCTAATATTGCTAAGTTTTTTGAGTGCCGTCTGTGTGCCAGATTCTAAGTGCTTTTCAGCTATTAGCTTACCTGCTTCTTTATTAGCAGCATAGCTTTTTTTTGGGTAAAGGATCAAGGCAAAGACAGGTGGGATAATTTGCCAATAGCCATCCAGTTAAGTGCTAGAATCAATATTTGGATCTAGAGAGCCAAATTTGTCACTGTGGATAAATAAGAGCAAGTGGAAGATGGTTCCTCTGTAAACCTTTACCTAGTGACTCAACTTTTGGGCATTTTTTGGTGCTTTTGGCAGTTCTTATTCATTCAGTACATGTTGATCAAGACCTTGTCATGTTCCAGGCACGATGTAGCCAGGTTCTACAAAGTATAGAGATTGCCTTCACATGGGTCTTGTCCAAAACAGCTGCTCCACCTGATGAGTCCTTCTACACTCATTAGCTATAGTCTGATTCCTGCCTGCTGGATTTCTCCTATGCATCATTCTATTATCTAGGCACATTCTTTTCTCTGTAATTACATGTCTTTTCATTCAGAGTACCTTTGTCTAATCAAAGTTCTGTTCCAACTTCTCATGAGGGATGCCAGTGATATATAGATTTTTAAAGGTATTTGTTGCTTCATATGGATGGAAAAATTCCCAAGTTGTCTTATTTAAAGTCCTAGAAGAAAGTAATGAACAGCCAAATGAGAGCTAAGTCTCTTTATATACCAGAGGTGTCTGCTCTTGTAGATTCAGAGAAGATGTCTCCTGTGTGCTGAATATTTTTAAAGGTCTCTTAGCCCCAAAGCATCATTCATTGCTACCAAAGATGTCTATTCTGTCATCTCTAGAGCCAGTTCTTCAGAGTAAGGCAGTGTTTCCTGCTTAAACTCCACTTATAAAGCAGAAAGGTTTTCTGCTAAGTTTCCTAATCTGGCCTCAAACCTGTGAACCTCCTGCCTCAGCCGCCTGAGGAGCTGGGATTATAGGGATGTGCCAATTCATCTGTCTCTAGTTAATTTTTTCTTTTTTTTAGAAAGAGAGAGAGGAGAGAGAGAAAGAGAGAGAGATATTGTTAAAGAGAGAATCAATTTTATTTATTTTTTCATCTGGTTTTAGTTTCTCTGACATTTAGTTGAGTATGTGGTGCTGGGGCTTGAACCTGGATCCTCACGCGTGCCAGGCAAGTGCTTTACCGCTGAGCCACCATTTCAGCCCTGCTCTAGTTAATTTTTATGGACCAAAATTCTGAATTTTTTTTCCCAGTTTATTTCTGACATAAAAATGCACTTCCTCCCTAATATTTGGTGCAGTGAGGTGTTGAAAGAATTTGCTAAGTAATCATTGGAGCTGAGACTCTAGTGAAAAACAAAATGCATGGCTTAACAATTGAACATACTAACTGGAGGACAGGGGAAGATAGATGCTCCTCATTGTAAATAATTAAACCCAATAGTGCAGATAGGAGAGATCACTGCATCAAGAGGGACTTGAGCTGGGAAGAATGCATATTGTTGTATCCAACACATCTATTTCCTTGTGAGGGAAATCAGAGGATCTCTAATAGAGGTAGCAGATTGTGAATATGCGTACCAAAATCCCATTGTAATCCAGATTTATTTTTCAAGCATTTTTGCTGTGATTGAAGGAATAAAGAAAGAGAAGGGAGGAGGAGTGGATATTTGTTGAGGCCCTAGTACTCTTGCCCTTTAGGAGATCTAAGCGTGCCTTGTCATAGTGACCTGGAACTTTGGTTCCCTCCAGGGCCTTCCTGCTCCATGGGTACATCGGTAGATCAAAGACAGTGGCTCTGTTTTTCTTGAGGAAAAGTGGTGGATCTACTAATTGAGAACTAGATGGGCAATAAACACATAGGATGTATTTCTGATTTTTTTTAACAGTGCTTGTATTCTTAACCCCCCCCCTCTTTGTGTGAGTGCAGTCTGTAAAAAAGAGAATAAAATTTTATAGTTCTCAGGGAGGCAGGCTTTAAGAATTGACATTTACAAAGTGCTTATTTTATTTTAAAAATTAACAGGCTAAAATTGTGTATATTTCTTTTTTTCCCTTTCCTTTTTCCTTCCTTTGTTCCTTTCTTTCCCCCTTTTCCCTTTTGCAGGTCTGGGGATGGAACCCAGGGTCTTGTGCATGTTAGGCAAGTGCTCTACCACTGGGCTATATCCATAAAATAGCCCTTGTTACTATAAATTCTAATATGTGTTTGTATTTGTGTAACCACCACATCAGAATTAGAACAGTCCAGTAGCCCCCTTCCCTTGTGTTATTCCTTTGTAGTCACTCCCTCTAAATAGAGTGTTTTTAAGTTCCTTTTTTGAAAACTCACTCTCCCAGATGAAAGTCCCCATTGCCTTTCATTTGTTCATTTTTATTCAGGAAGTGTTCCTTGCTCATTTTTGAAGTAATTCAAAATGACATGGTTAGTAAGATTGCAAGACTGCCTTTCCTTTATTCTGATGGAGGAAAACCCCTGGAAAGATGGCAGTTCTTTCAGTATAGCCATATAAAAAATTTTTTCCACAAACTTGGCTTGTTGCTGGATTGGAATCTGCAAAGAAAACACACTCAAGAAATCTCCCTTGAAGAGGAGAGAGAGGTTTATTTTTTATTTAACGATTTACCTCTTGACACCTGGGAAATGATTAGTTGATGTTTTCAAAGAAGATTAAGTCAATGTGGTTAATTAACTGTGGTAATCAGGTGACTTAAATCAATTAACTCCTTGTTAACAATTTCCATCAATTTTGTAAATAAATGACTAAACCAGAAAATTGTACTCTTAAGATTAAAGGCTATTTCCTGATTTATTTTATTGATGACAAATTAGAGATTGTCTCCTCCTCATCTCATTCCCTCCCTACTGTCCTTACTCTTAATAATGAGAATACTTAAGCCTGTCTTAGTTGGAGATGGACACGCCAGGGTAACTTTTCATATATGGTTTTAAGGAAAAGTCAAGTGTAAGGACACCTTTGCTCCTTCATCTCAGCACATTTTGAAAGAATGATTTAGGGAACTGAAACTTAATAAGTAAGCATGTACAAGGTAACATGAAGGGAGAATGTGGGTTGAAAGTAATGCTGAAACTCACCCTAGGATAAGCTTATTATTAAATCATTAAATGTTTTGTTTCCCTTTTCCTAAGTTAAAGCTGGATGAGGCATATAATAAAATGGAACATTTTGGTTCTTGGCTAGCAGTAAACTATTTTTTTTAAAAAATATAGAGAGAGAAGGGATGGAATTTTATTTTTTTTCACCTGGTCTTTGTTTTCCTTCTATTTAGTTGTGCATGTGGTGCTGGACATCAAACCTAGGTCCTCGCACATGCCAGGTAAGAACCACTGAGCCACCTCTCCAGCCCACTAGCTGTAAACTTTAACGGAAACCTAGGAGTTCCATTTAGAAGGAATTTATTATCACAATATTGGGGTATATATTTTTTAATTTTATTTATAGGACTGGGATTGAACCTAGGGCCTTGTACATGTTAGGCGAGTGCTCTACCTCTGAGCTACATCCTCAGCCTTTTAGGATATTTTGATTGAATTTGTCTTTAATGTTTGGTTGGATTTAAAATACCATACAAATATACAGTTAAAGGGTTGGTACTTTAAAAAATCATTATCATTTGAAATTCCCTTACCTAGTTTCATGACTTTAGTGTGTCCTGGTCTCCAGCGAAATGTGAACCAGAATATTACAAACTGTATTCATAGCCTCAAATATACCTTACATTTTCTGAAAGGCATTGAATACTTGGAGGACTTGCATTGTAGGACAGATATAAGGTTGTTTAGGATGCTGTCAATAAAAAAAAAATTGAATAACTTTTTTTAAAGAGAGACGGAGAGAGAGAGAGAGAGCGAGAGAGAGAAACAATTTTATTTAGTTTTTCATATAGCTTTTGTTGCTCCGAGACTTCACTGTGTACGTGGTGCTGGGGTTTGAACCTGCGTACTCGCGCATGCTGGACAAGTGCTATAACTGCTGAGCCACTGCTCCAGCCCTTATTTGAATAACTTGAGAAGTTATTAAATATTTACATATTTGCAATTATTTTCCCCAGTGTGGTAGCATGTGCCTGTAATCCCAGTGACTCGGGAGGCTGAGGCAGGAGGATTGCAAGTTGAAGTCCAGCCTCATTAACTTAGTGAGGCCCTAAGCAACTTAAAGAGACCCTGTCTCAAAATAAAAAATAAAAAGGGCTGGGGATGCGGCTTAGTGGTTAAATACGGAGAATGTGTTTTAGCAGATATTGCTGGAAAATGCTTTGTGGAGGATATGTGCTTCAGAGGAATTTAAGCTGGGAAGTACAATGATTAGATTTCCATTTTGTAAAGATAATATTTGCTGCAATGAGGAAAAGCAGAGCAATCAGTTAAGTTAGAGGATTACTTACTGTAATTATGTGGGTGACAGATGATGAGGGTCAGACTAAACTTATGGACCTCGAGGTGACAAGAAGGGGACAGTCACCATGAAAGATAGAAGGAGCTTGCATTTGTTTCTGTTTTTGATAATTCCCATTATTTTTATAAGTGAATACATTTTATTTATAGGAATATTAGCCATGCATATTAATTAACTTTCATAAATACTTATGGCATTTTTTTTTCTCTCTCTCTTTATTGGAGTGCTGGGGATTGAACCAGGGCTTTGAGTATGCTAGACAATTAAGCTTTGTATACGCTCAACCACTAATCTGTAGATGTCCATGGAATTTTCTTGAATTTTCCTATTTCAAAAGTTCTGGCTTCTTGACTATGTGGGTGTGGTGTGTGATACTTTCTCTGGTTCAGTTGATTGATTCTTATTTGGATCCGCTCCCTGAGGGAGCATCTGGAAATCCATTGGGGCATTTTTCAGGTGTCTCAGTGCCTGAATATCACTATTACCTATAGAGGGCAGAGGCTAGAGATCCTAAAACAGCTGCAATATGCAGGGCAGCCCCAAACTTCAAAGAATTGTCTGAGCCCAAAATGTCAATAGTAACCACCTTGGTAGGTAGGGAGTGAAGGGAGAGGCAGGAAGGTGGTGTTGGTAATGAGAACAGTCATTCACTGAAATTTACTGGCTTGGTATATAGTCACCATAGCTAGAACCGTTAGTCCTCATGATGGTATGGCGAGGTAGATGCCATTATAATCTCCCTTTCACTAAAGACCGAGCTGAGGCAGAGTGGGAGAGTTTGCCCAGAGTCTTGCATACTAACCTCTAGGGCTCTATTATTTCCACACACTCTGCTCTCTTGATTCTGTAGCTTTTATTGATGTGTAACTTTTATGTGATATGAACTCAATTTAACAAAATGATAATTATAAGAAGAAAAGAATTATATTTGATTTCCATTTATTATATATTAGAATACACCTCTGGGAATATTTCTGCCAGTACAGTAGAATGTGGGCAAGTCACCACCCCCAAGTGCTTTTTAAGATATGGAAATTGTTTGATAACGTTTGTTGAAAATTAGAATGGCTTTGTTAATTGGGAGAGACTCTCATTTGATAGAAAAACAGTTGGTGTTTCATTAATGCCTAGGAATTGAATTAAAGGAAAATCTGCCTCAAGCATGATTTTTTTTTTGTAATTTGAAGACAGGTGTCAGTGACATGGGAAGAATGTGGCTCTATCTTGGACATGTCTTGCCCTTTCTCACCTCTGTGCTTATTCTAGTTCATTTCCTCTGTGACATGGCATCCCCTCCCCTTAGACCTACATATCTGTAGTTTAAATGGCCCTTTCTCTATGGGACCTTTCTTGATTCTCCACTGGATGTAATCTGAACCTCTCTTAAAGCACTTGTCATTACACCATGAATTATAATTACTTATGTATATATTTTAGGAGCATAGATGCTAAGAGTCATGTGCACCTCCTCTGGTCTCCTACGCATGGCCCAGTGCCAGCGTAAGCAAGAACTTAAGACATTGTTGTTTCATGGAAAGCTCGAAGACCAACATGCTGGGCAGGGATGGCATGCTCCACTCTGGACTGCAGTTGCAGAGAGGATTTTGTTGGCTTGAGCAATATTCATTTCTCTTCTTACATAAGCAGCAGTAGGAGGCTGGTTTGGTACTTTTGTGGTATCACCAGAGACCTAGCACCTATATTCCTGATCACCATCCTCTGCATGTGGCTTCCTCATTGTCCAAAATAACTGCTCTCTCCAGTGCCATCCTCTCTCTATACCAGGTAGTGGGAATGGAGGAGGAAGAAGAAGGGTGTGCCCTGTCTCTTTAAAGGAGACTTCCCTGAGGTCCTGCACAACACTACTACTTCCATTTGGTCTCAGTGGTCAACTCTTAGTTCCAGACCATAGTTACTTCAAGTTTGGGAATGGAGCTTCCCAGATGTGCATACTGTTCACCTGAGTAGATCTGGAGTTCTAATCTTAAAGAGGAAGCGGGAAATGAATGTTGTGATATACTACTACTGGTTCTGGCCACAGATGGCCAGGTGGACACTGGGCATCTTTGATTCAGCTTTGAACTGCACATTTTTGAAAAGACATGGAAAGTTTGAACAGAGTTTAGAGGAGAGAAACAAGGCTGATGAAAGAATTGGAAATGATGTTATGGGAGGAATCATGGGATAACTGGGGATTTTTTTTTAGGAGAAGAGAAGAATAAGAACAATGGCTAACTCCCTTCAAGTATTTGAGGGACTATCATATGGAAGAATGATGAAACTTACTCTGAATGATTCCAAGACAGGAAGGAAATTAAAGGCACGTGGCATAACGCCACCTCCATCCCTGCCACCAAATTCTGGGATTTGACTTTAAGAGCTCTTTTAACCTTTGGCTTTTACAGTACAGATATATACCATAAAGTTACATTCCTGAATCTGTGATTTTGAGGTTAGAAATACTGCTCATTCTCAGATTTCTTCATATCAGAATCACCTTCATCCATTGGTTGTTATGGTGGTGATACTATGAGCAATTTACATTTTGAAAAGCTCAGGTTTTTCCTTTTGTGAGATGTAAGTTCTGTTTTCTCCATGCTTCATCTTTAAAAAAAAAAATGTTATCAAGTCAGAAACAATTTCCCACTGGGTATGGTGATGCATGTCTGTAATCCCAGAGACTCAGAGAAAGTTCAAGGCTGGCCTGGGCAACTTGGAGACACACTGTTTCAAAAAAAAAAAAAAAAAAAAAAATAGGGCTGAGTATATAACTCAGTGGTAGAGAAGTTGTCACATCAGAGGTCCTGGGTTCATTCCCAAGCACTGCAAAACAAAACAAATCACAAGAAAAAAACCAAACATCACTCCAACCAAAAACCAAAAACACCCCAGAGCTGCTATTAACAAGAGAAATAATCTAGCAAAGAGTTAGTTTATTTCATTGAGTGATGATATATTTTTGAGAAAGCATGTAATATATGTGTGCCTGAAAACTTTCCTGGTTTTGTGAATGAAGTTTCATTTTTCTAATTCAGATTTATTTTGAATACAACTATATTATTTTTTGTGTGAATCTCAGATGTAAGAAATGTTTAGTTAAGGCAAATCTGATTCAAAATAAAAATGATAATTTAATAATAATGTATACTCAAATTTCTGTATTAAATGAACTTTTTTGGGGGGGAATAAGCTATCATAATTAAATTAACTTAAAAAGATTCTTCAACTTTGTTGTGGGTTATAAATATGAAAGAGTATAAAAGCAAAATATATGAAACTAGGAAAAAACCCATATAGAGTCAAAAGGAAGACAATATGTAGAGTTTAAAGGATCAGAAAGCACTATGCCTAAAAATAGTGAGGAGAGCCAGTATTTGTTGAACACTTATTTCTGCTCCAGGCCCGTACTTCTCATGTGAATACTATGAACAGGAGCTCTTATTACCACCATTTTCAGATGGGGAAACTGAGGCACACACATTTTTTTATGACTGCCAGAGTCAGCAGGTGGGGCCGGGTGCATGATGACGTGGACTTCAGGCTGGAAAATTGCTTGGCTTCTCAGCAGTTTTTCTTCTGTTCCTTTCTCTTCCTACTGTAATTCTGTCACTTTGTCACTAGTACACAGCCCTCTGGTAATTCACACTTTGCCTTTTTTCCTTCTGTCAGAAAGCTGTTGGCTTTTAGATATGCTGGGCTAACTGGAAGAAGGAAGACACAGACTCTTTTTTTTTTTTTTAATAGAGAGAGGGACAGTGAGAGAGAGAGAGAAAGAATCAATTTTATTTAGTTTTTCATTGGCCTTCATTGCTCCCACACTTCGTTGTGTATGTGGTGCTGGGGTTCGAACCCTCAGACTTGCACATACAAAGCAAGTGCTGAAATTGCTGAGCCACCACTGTAGCCCCAGACACAGACTCTTATACTTGAAGAAATCACGATTTCATATGCAGCAGTAGTTGAACCAATAAGGGCCCCAGTTCATGGAAGCATCTTGATTTAATCCAGTGATGGTAAACAAATCCACTACAGCGTGGCTTTATGCATGTGCGTCAAGTAAGTAACAAAAACCAGCATGATACTGGTATGAAAATAGGCATGAAAACCAATGGAGTAGAATAGAAGACCCTGAGATAAATCCACCAATCTTTAACCATCTGATATTTAACAAAGCGGGCAAAAGTATAGCTTGGAGGAAAGACAGCCTATTCAGCAGATGGTGTTGGACAAACTGGACAGCCCGATGCAGACAATTGAAATTAGGTCCTTACGTCTCACCCCGGACAAAAATCAAATCGAAATGGATCAAAGATTTAGGAATTAAACCAGGAACATTACAACTGTTAGAATTAAAAATAGGATCAACACTCTACCATATCGGTGTAGGCAACTTCTTCCTTAAGAAGACTCCCATAGTGAAAGAAGTAAAGCCAAGAATCAATGAGTGGGATTCTACTACACTAAGAAGTTTCTGCATAGCGCAGGAATTAGGTAAGAGTGTCAAGAAGAACCTAGAGCATGGCAGAGGAATGGCCTGCTACACCTCCAGCAGGGGGTTAATATCCAGAACATGCAAAGAACTCAAAACACAAACAATCCAATCAATAAATGGGTCATGAATCTAAACAGAAACCTCTCAATAGAGGAAGTTCAAAAAGCGAAGAAATACATGAGAAAGTGTTCTTCAACACTAGCAATCAGAGAAATGCGAATCAAAACAACATTAAGATTTCACCTTACTCCGGTCAGAATACAAACAATAGCAGATGCTGGAGGGGTTGTGGGGAGAAAGGAACACTAGCACACTGTTGGTGGGACTGCAAACTGCTACAGACACTCTGGAAAGCAGTGTGGAGACTCCTCAAAAAATTAGGGATGGAACCACTGTAGGACCCAGCTATCCCACTCCTGGGCATTTTCCCAGAAAAGCTGGAATCGACATACTACGAAGACACAGTTGCATCAATGTTTATAGCAGCTCAATTTATAATAGCAAAATTATGGAATCAACCAGATACTCCTCACTAGGTGAATGGATCCAAAACTGTGGTATACAATATACAATGGAGCTATCAGAAAGAACAATATCATGACTTTTGCAGGTAAATGGATAGAAATGGGAAAAAATCATGCTGAATGAAGCAAGCCAAGCCCAGAGACTTAAGGGTCAAAGGCTTTCTCTTATTTGCATAAACTAGAGTAAAACTGTGGATAGAGTGAAAGTTAGACAAGTTTATTTACTAAATGCACCAAATCTAGTAGCACATAATCTGGGAAACTAGCTATGAAGGGGGCTGGAGGATGGGGAGAGGGAAGAGGAAGAAGAGAGGGAGGGTACAGAGGGAGGGACAAGGTTATTAATTCTGTATGGAACACTTGTCTCCCCAGAGAAGCCAAATAATAGTCATACAGGCATTTAAATCTTGAAAATTCAAAAATTAGCATTCGTGTATTTGGACACTTACATATGAATGGGGAGCATCACATTGGAGACAAGGGAGTAGGGTGTGGGCAAAGTGGGAAGATACTGGATAAGGATCAGGCTCAAGTTACTTTGTCATTATGTGTGCATATATCAATGTATAGCAGTGCATCCCTCCAATATGTAAGATTCATGCTGAACTAAAAAAAAAGCCTTTTCCCTGATCTGGAAGACTTCTGTGTACCATCAGGCTTCCATGTGTGCATGTGTGTATGGTGCACACGTCTTAAGTGTGTGCATGTGTGCATTGTACATGCACACACACGCATGTATTCCACATTGGGTGCAACTGGGGATCTTGTTTCCAGTGGAAGGAATTTCTCGAGTTACAAATTGTACTATTTGCAAGGGTTTCAGTTTACAAAGGAACCCAAACTGCAGAGTTTCAGTGAATTGTGTTCTTTTGTTGGTAGATTCTCTTGAGTTCTTGGAAGTCGTTGGTTTTGCAACCTTTCCCTAGGGACTTTTTCTTTTTCTTCAGCCTAGATTAATCTAAAACATAGTGTATGATCCAGAGATGTCACCACATTCTCCCAGGAAGTCCTTTGATTTTATTTTAACTGGTCTCTGCTTTTAAAATGGAAAAATTCTGTCTCACTGCTGTCTAGGCTTCTGGAACCAGCAGAGATGGCCTTGTACGCGTACCATAGCCCATGTGGTGCGATATTAGGAACCCTGATAAGATACACTGTGCCCCTGAAATCTGCTCCATCAAGCAGGAATGGAAGAAGGAAAATATAGAGAGAAGGCATTTGGATGTTAGATGTCTAACAGTTACAAAATTCAACCCTTTGAGGGCTTCCTATTTTCTATAGAAAGCACAAATGTCCATAGAAGACTTCAAAAATCACTAAGCCTTCCTGTGAAGTTCACTCCGGAGCAGATTTTTAGAGTCAGGGTGGATTGCCCGGAAAACTCAGGCCAGGTTATGGGAGAGAAAGAGGGAAGGGATTTTTAGATGGGGGTGGAGGAAATGAAGCCGAGGTGGGACCATTTGACTAGATAAGACTAATCGCCTCATTCCTGGACTATCGGAAGAGCCTTTTAAGTTGAAGTTGCTTTTCCCTCCTCGTAACTTTATCCAACACTTGTGGGGAAGTGTTGAGAATGTACTGTAAACAGTGAATGCAGCCTTCAGGGAACTGCTCCTCAGGGTGCTTTGGTTGCCCTGGCTTGCTGAGCACAACCAGACTGGGCAAGGCCCAGTTTCCTAACCACCCTTTTCTGCCTCCTGAAGAGCTCCTGGGCAATGGTTTACCAGAGCCTCCACGTGTTGGTTGGGTTAAGTGGGTTGGAGGCTCATGCTGTGCAGTGGAGAATGCTTAGGAGGGTGATAAGGGCTCTGTTTTCTTATCAGGGAAACACTAGGGTGGGGTGGGGCAAAGGCATATTTCATTCCTTCTTTGGAGGGGTTGGATGTCTAGGTTTATTCTTGTTCAACCACAATAAGGTAATGATTTAGGATGATAAAATCTTTGTTTGAATGTATTATAAATGTATTATCACATTATTTTAGTTGAAGAGTATTTTTACTAAATAATGATTAAGATCCTGTTTGTTTTTGCACTAGGGATTGAACCTGAATCCAGGGGCACTTTACCACTGAGCTACATCTCCAGTCCTTTTTATTTTTTATTTTGAGAAAGGGTCTCATTAAGTTACTGAGGCTGGCCTCAAACTTGCAATCCTCCTTTCTCAGCCTCCCAGTCATTGGGATTATAGGTGTGTGCCACTGGGACCTACTTCCTGAATTTCTTTATGTCCTTAATATTTTTTTCTATTTCTTTTGGGTACCAGGGATTGAACCCAAGGGCACTTAATCTCTGAGCCACATCCTGAGCCCTTTTTAAAATTTTTATTTTGAGACAGGGTCTCACTAAGTTGCTGAGGCTGGCCTATAATTTGTGATCCTCCTGTTTTAGCCTCCCGAGTCACAGGGATTACATGTGTGTGCCACCATGCCCGGCCTGGCTAATATTCTCCCCCCTCATTGGAATCTTCTTATTTGACCCCTTATTGAAAAAATGTGAAGTTCTTAGATTTTAAATTTTATTGAATCATTATAATGCTTAAGGACCTGCATTTTGAATATTAGATCATTCATTGACTAAATCAAGAATCTAAGTATAGTTACCCAGTTTCCAGAATAGAGAAAACTATTTTTGACAAAATCCTTAGCATGAATTTATTTTATTTGTCTTTTAAAAATGGATAATACAGAGAAATTCTTCCACTTGGAGATTTTTTTGAATGTTTTGGGCATGTAAATGATTGTCCATTACCTTTTTGTTTTTATAAGATTGTACATGTGGTAAGGGGTGGGAAGAGAAAATTTGAAGATATAATTTTTTCTTATGAAAATTACACAGATGGGAAAAGTTGGCACCATAAAGTGTGTTTATGCCTTTGTTTTTCACAGCCACCATCCTTTATATTAATGAACTGCTTAAGGATTTTAGATTTTTGACTTGTTTTTCCTGATGTGATCACCACCCTCTTCTATGGGTAAGCCTGTGGACACATGATGGACGTTCCAGGGAGAAGCAAGCCTCCTGTGAACTTAGACTCTTTATTGCACTCCCAGGGGAGTTAATTTCAAGTTGCTGGTACCAGCAGCTACAGCATGGTATTGACCAATTCCAGGTCCTCTTATTGATGAGTGGGAAGGAGTGGGATTGCTGCTTAAGAAATTTTATTATCTTTAGAAGGGAAGAATTTATTGTGGGGGTTTTCTTAGATGATCTCTTTCTTGTGGGTTAAGATGTTTTAAGCTCTGAATATCCAAGCTGCTTAGAGGTTCTGAGTTCGTCTCCACTGGGGGTGGTACCCTCTGAAGGGGTGTTTGGATGTGCACGGGAGTGTTTTTCCTTGTTACAGTGAGTGGCTGGGGGTGGATGGACACTACTGCCATTCCACAGGTGGGGGCCAGCGATGCTGTGCGCCCTGCCTTGCTCAAGACAGTTCTGCAAGATGAGTTAACTGCCCCATCCCAAATGCCCATAGCGACCTCTGGAGAACCCCTGAGAAGTGTGGCTTTGTTTGTAATGGTCTGTAGTGCTGATGGACAGCCTGACCACAGGGGTGGAAAATGCTCAATGAAAACTAAGAGGGATGTGAGATACAGGAAGGGTCGAAAGGCAGGAAACTAGTGGTTAGATGAAAATGGAGAAGAACAGACTGGTCATGACAGGTGGTCACTTCATTCCTAATCTCAGCATCGAGAGGCCACTTGAATAGTGCATCCCATCATTCTGGGGCTTTTGGTCATCGAAAGGCACTTTATTTCAATTGTTCAGTTGATGTAAGTAGTTTTTGAGATGAACTGCCTGTTTTGACGGCTGACTGAATTCGTGGACTGAATGCTTAGACGCAGTCGACTTGGAGAGGATGAAGGGCAGAAGTCAGCACAATATTAATGGTGATACCATACGGTACCTGTTGGCAAGATACCATGCAAGTGGAGCTTCTTTGGCTCAGCTCTGGGGCAATTGGACGGGCTGCACAGTGAGACCCATCTCTACCCAGCCCACCAGCCTGCTCAGTGGCCCATGCTCTGGGTGAAGTTGTGTGGAGTGAAGTGGAATTCTAAGCCCTTTTCGTGGCCAGAGTCTGCCTGATAGTTCAGGCTTAGCTCCGCAGAGTGACCTTCAGTTTAACATAGTAACTGGCATGAATGGTCATGCTCCCACCCATTTGATGTTGTCACTCTTTTGCCTGACAGTCAAGACGCTTTCCCTCCCTCTTTCCATCCTTGTTGCCCTCACTCCCCTAGAGGTTTCCTCTGCTGGGCGTGGAGGCCTGCTCATTACCCCCACCTATGATGAGCTTTCCTTAAGTTGTTTCAACCCCAAGCAAAGTTCAGTCCCCATCTTCACCTGGTCAAATGCTGCTCACCTCTAAAGACCCTGGATAGTCCTGTTCTTCCCAAAGACCCCCCTGATCATTTGCCTCTGTGGTATTACTTAGGTGTTACCTACACTTCCAGGGCCAGAAGGTTTTTATTATCTCCGTTGCTTACTTGGAACCAAGTAATCTGCTGCTCTATAGCACAACCCTGGAGTCAGACGGTCCATGTGTGAGTCTCTAGTCCAGTACCTGCCAGCTGTGGGCTTTGGCTAAGCCTCTGTGTCTTCTTCTGTGAAGTGTGGCTACTGATGCTCTCTCACAGGTGGTTGTGAGGATGAGCAGACACTGTGGAAACCACTCAAGACACTGCTGGCAAGTTGTAGGTGAACGTAAGCTGACATTTGTTTTGTGGGAAGTGGACCAAAGAGGGCCGCTCTGGAATCACATTCAGTCCCAGGTCTGAATTAGATTTTGACATGTTCACCTGTGTGGTTTTGCAGAAGTTGGTTAATGTCACTGAGGCTTAGTGTCCCCTTTTATAAAATAAGGGTAAATCTCTTTTCCTGCAGTTTTGAAAGGAACCAGTGAGTGTGTATAAAGCTTTGTATATTGTGGGGCACAAAGAAGGTGCTCAGTAAATACCAGCTATTATTGTGTTGGTATTTGATTTATAATGTATAAGTTACTTTTGTCCCTAATAAACTTGTGAACTCTATGAAACAAAGGTCTATTGGTCCATACCTTATCCTTCTTTGTTTCTTCCTCAAATCCTAGAGCAATGTTCTGCACATGGTTGTTAGGAACTTTTTGTGGCTTTAATGAATCTGACATCATCTATTTTTGATCCTGTTTTTAGTTGCATTTAAGTGATGAGTGTGTGTGTGGTAATATCATTTGGTTTTGTCCTTAAATCTTCAACATCTGGAACTGTTCTCTCAATATTGCTCTAACAATCTATCAGGGCTCTAAAGCAATCATTTGAAAAACAAAAGCAGTTGACCTAACAGTTTATAAGCTGGATTAAAGATACAAAAGAATTTCAGCCCCTATTTGGTGATCTGTTAGGACTACCAGGCAGTTTTTTCTGTATGGTCTTGTTTCAGTTCCATTAATTGAATCCTTGACTGTTCCATCAACTGACATTGAGCAGGGTAGGGTCTTCCACATAATTTGTTATCATTGGCTGTCATGGTTGTAGTGTAAAGTTTTGGAAATAAGCAGGTGACCATAAATCTTCAAAAGAGGACTGGCCTTATTTATGTGTTTAAGGTATGGGAATCATAGTGAACTATCACCCACCTTGTAAATATCAGAAGTAGCTAAAGTAATGAAAATTAAGTGCAGAAAAAGTGAAGTGAAAATTAAAAATAAATTAAGACATTGCTTCTTAAATTTGTTTCTTTGAGTTCAGTGAAAGTAAGACTGTTAAGTTAATAATATTTTTTAAAAAGAGCACATGTGTCTGTTCAGGTGGACCAAGTGTTTGGAAGGAAGCATGTGTTAAGAGGATCTAGCAGAAAAATAGGATTTGCCATAGAAATTACCCTACTCTGTTAACTCCAGACAATGTTCCATTGACTACCATTTGCCTTTTTCTTTTCAGAAGGTAATTCATGGAAGGGAAAAAAAAACTGTTGTAAGGAAAGGCTAAAAGAATGAAGCTTATTAACTCGATTCAATGCTTTTCTCTTTATTACAAACCATATTCCTTTTATTTCAGATTTCATTTTTCTATCTATGGATTTAAGATCATAAATTCCTATTTATTTTTTTCATGTGACTTTTTTAATTGGTTCTTCTTTTTAGATATATACCTAACAAGATTTATACAAGGGCATGATTACAAAAGCATGGATGACTCAGTTTCCAGTATTTCTCCTTCCCCTTGTTTCCTCCTCCTCTATACTTGTTAGATATACTTGACAATAAGATAAACATTGACATTTTTATAAAAGCGTGCCATATAAATGATTCTAATTCAGTCCCCCGTATAGCCCCCCACCCCCTGCCTCCCCGTTCTCTTCCCTCTACTTTACTGGTCTTTCTGTTATCTAATTCCTGTTTAAAGTCTCATTGTTTGCTCTGATGGTTTTATATATCTCTGATATTTAAACATCTCAAAAGATTGAATTTCACAAAGAGCAATCTTCACTACCTGATGAACATGCATTAGCTGTCCCACATGTGCCCAGCTCTGTGCCAGATGCTGTAAAGGATACAGAAGAGATCTTCTCAATCCAGTACTGTTCCCTGCCCTGAAAAACAAACAAACAAATGACTTCTTCCCTCCCCCGGGTATTATCTGGGACTCTAATATCTTATCTTAACACATTCTTGGTCTAACACTTGGACCAGGAACTTTGGGACATGGCTATAAAGAAAGCATCATTCTTGTTGTTTTTTTTTTTTTTTTAAATATTTTTGGGCTGTATATGTTTGGGAAACAAATCTGTCTTTATTTTTGATATCAATTTTCCTGAAGGGACAAAGTTCTTTTTTTTTTATTTCTCTTTGTTGCTTTTGATTGTTACAAATTTTCTTAAGCCCAAGGATATTTTAGTGCAATGTTATCTGCAAATTAATTACTCTTTCCCCTCCAACCAAAGAATATAAGCACTATGCATTCCACACCACTATAATTAATGAACTCTAAGTTTGGAAAAGAATTAAATTTTTACATTTGCTTTTGAGTTTAGTGGTGTAAGTGGTGGAACAGAACTGTCAGGTTCAAATCCTTGCTTTGCACGTATTTGCTTTGGATCTTGGGAAAGTTACTGACTGCTCTGTGCCTCAGTTTCTTTATTTGTAAAATGTTTGTAATAACAGCATCTATCTCAAAGGGCTGTTGTGAGAATTAATAGTAACCTGTGCAGGGCTTGGTAGTAAAGGCTGCTTATTTCAAATAATATACTCAGAAAATAAAGTACATACAAATCCACTGAAACCAGGGCCACTTGCAACTGTTATCAAGTCTGATCTAGACTTTTTACTATCAGTTTGCTTTTAAACAACACATATTCCTTTTATAATAGGATGAATGACAGATTTCTGACACCAGTGGAACATTTTGGCTGGTTCCTAAGAGGCCACCCAGCAGTGATAAAGTATCTGTTTGTTTTTTCTGGAGAGATATTTCCAAACAATAGTCATTTGGGAGTTCTAACAGGCATGGAAGTTACCACTGAAAAGGTGAATTTGACAAATGAATTATCGTGGATCTGTTGATAAATTGAGTAAACTGGATGTGATATATGACTTGAGATAATGGAGCGATTGTGAGATCAGCTTGAAAATCACCGCCTATAAAGAGTTACCTGATTGCAATATTTCCGTTGGTTTTTATTTTCATGTGTGTGATTTTAGAAAACTAGCTTTGTGGTGTTTTGAAAAATAATTTTTAGGTCCCTATTTTGTATTCTTTTCATGATGTGTTTAACATACAACAACCCCCCCCCCGCAAAAAAAATACCCTCCAATTTGACTTGCAATAAAATTTGCTTAAGAAATAGCATTTAGGGCTGGAGCTGTGGCTCAGCAGTTCTTGCACCTGTCTGGCATGCGCAAGGACCTGGGTTCAAAGCTCAGCACCACATACACAACTGCATGTTGGAGAAACCAGGACCAGATAAAAAATAAATAAAATTGATTCTCTCTTTCTCTCTCTCTTAAAAAAAGAAAATAAATAATATTCATATGTATCAGGAATATATTTCTGGGAACTTTCTTCAATATATTCAGTTTCTAAGCTAGTGCTTTTCTTTTTCCCGTAGCAATATGAAATTCTTTACAGTTACAATTTTTCAATCAGAACTCATTAGATATTAAAAGAGACAAATGTACTGAACTTTCAAATATATTATGTTGGATTACTAACAATACACCTAATTGGTAAAAGTGATTTAATATATGTTGTGTTAATAGCTAAACCTCCAAAGCCTCTAATCTCCCATGGAAATATTGCTTTGTAGAACAAAATCCAATGAGAAGTTCTGGGATTCCAGAGTGAATTTGTACATTCCTTAGGGGCATTTTTGCAAGGGAGGTTGTTGTGTTTTAAAGGTAGTTGATAAGAGACCTGCACCACCAACCCCAGACCTGCACCACCAACCACCATCATGCATTAGTCTATAGAAGGTATTTGGGTGTACGTACTCCTGTACCACTCGGTACCACCATTTAGCCAAGGGAAGTTTCTGACCATTTGCAGCATACATTATAAATCAGGATGTCACTACCAGACAATCAGATTTGAACATTCCATGAACAAAGTAGCCCATATTCCCTAGGAATAGATCACTTAACTATGTTTACGTCCTGCTGTTGATATGCCTGCATTTACCCAAGTCAGGATAACACATTGTTTATTTATTCAAGGAGTATGTAATTGATCTGTATATTTACCTAATTAGGGTTAATTAGCCAAGAATTGAAATGAGTAATTTAGCATGATTGCTTAAGTACAGGAGGAAAATAAAATTATTCTTTTCAACTCTGAAAATTACTTTCCTATCCCTTGGGTTTGTGAAAGAATAATTTTGAGTCTTCTCCAAGTTGGGCTGGTTGTTGGCTGCTTTCTTTAAAAAAAATTTCCTACTTGGCACATAATGCTTGGGAAGTTCACTGGCCAGATATTTGGGGAAGCTTGGAGGATTTCCAACTGCCAAATTAGTCCCCTGGAGAGACCCAGGCAAATTGCAGGATACATTTGTTGAATGAAATTAACTTGCTTAAGTCATACTCTCTTTCTAATGTCACTAGGCAATACTACTGCCACTTGGGGATGGGGCAACCGTTGGTGCCAAGTTTGCATACTCTGGTGGGCTGCAGAAATTCATTTTTTGCCTTCAATCAAAATACTCATTTGCAGAAATGAGCTTACAGACATGGCAATTACAAATTAATTTTTTTAAAAAGCCAGAATATTGGTCTGAATCTAAGATGAAGGGCTGTAACTTGCTATGTAAGATTTAGTAATAGAAAGTCACTTTAAAAAATATAAGGTGAGGAACTCAAAAAAGCACATAAAGTAAATCAAAAGTCACTTGTTATCAACCAGAGATAACCACTGGTAGCATTCTGGTCTTTTTTGACACTTTTTTTTTTTCCTGTACGTGACTCTGTTCTGTTAGAAACAAAATTTTTGCATACCTGTTTTTGTTTTCATTATATTGTGAATATTTCTTCAAAATAATTGGAAGTTTTTCACAATTTTCACAAGTTCCAAATCGAGGTTTTCAATTTATTTTATTATCAATAATGTGATACAATCTTTTTATTTGCATAAATCTTTGTCTAGTTATCTGGTTAGTTCCTTAGAAAAAATACTTAGAAGTAAAATCACTAAGTTGAAGAAAAGAACATTTATAAAAAGCAAGATGTACTTTGTCAAAGTGCTAATATGTGCTAATCAATTGTGTATGAAAATGACCTTCTTTCTACAGACCTCCAAGCAAATATTTTTATATTATCACTATGAAAAGGTTTCCCTAGTTTTATAAATGTTTTACATTCCTTTGGTTACTAATTATTGACTAATTTTTCATTTTGACCAAGGATTTGTATTTCCTTAGTAAAACATTTGAAGCTTTAAAAAAATTTTTTTTAGAAACTTTCTTTCTGTTTTTTGGCTATTACAGAATGTGACAGTGGGCATTTTCGCTGTGGAAATGGGCATTGTATCCCTGCAGCCTGGAGGTGTGATGGTACCAGAGACTGTTTGGATGACACGGATGAAGTTGGCTGCCGTAAGTGGGGAGGGGCCAAGCTAAACTCTTTTTTTGAGTGACATAAATGTTTTGTGGTGATTTTAGTCTAACAAAGAGAAGAGCTGGGCTTAATGATAAATTCAGGGTTGGGCTCAAGTCATCTGCAATCTGTGGGATTGAATAGTTTCACTCCCTTTTGAGAAAGGGGTTCAATTTACATCAGTTTCTATCTTCCCCTTATCCCATGACCACAACCTTGATATTGAAACAAATTTGCAATTGATTTTTGAAGTCTATAAGTGACTTTTGCTGATTATTTACTCTGAAAGTTTTTCAAATCAAGAACGGACAGAACATATTATCTGAACTACTCTGATTTGTAATTCAAGGAGAATCCTATTCTTGTGTAAAAGATGTAATGTAACTTGTGTAAGTAAAGAAATAAAAACAGTATCTAGTGTGGTACTGTTTTTAAAAGTTCTAGTTAAAATATGATAATAAAGTAAATCCAAATGTAACTAATTATAAAATCATTTTCACATGTATTCATATAGTTCTCGAAACTATGCTGAGGTAGCTTTCAGATTAGGATGAGCCCTAAAGAAGTTGTTACCTATTGTGGGTGTCACAGTTGGTGAGCACCTTGCACAAATCCCTGCCTTTAAGTCCACTGCTATTTCTAACTTGCCGTAGGTGATCAATCACACTGCTGCAATTTCCTTCATTCTGACAGGCAAACAGACCAGGGTTATCATCCCATAACCAGGAAAGCAGGTGAAAAAAACTTTGTTCTGAATGGTTTGCCATCCTCTGGCACACAGGAACCAGTCGACTGGGGCAGATTGTTTGAATGATGATACCTTTGAAAATGGGAGGAAGAATAAGGAATTGGGCCCGTTTAGTGCTTCCCAAGCTGTCATGCACAAATGAATCACTGGTGAACTTGTAAAAGTGCATATTTGCCTCCCTGTGTCTGGGGTGGGGCCTGAGATTCTGCATTTCTGTGAGATCCCAGTTAACGCTTGATGCTACTGGTCTGTGACTCACTCTTGGAACAGGAGAACAGCTGTGTCTGTGGGGACACCATCGTGTGCTATCAGTTTGCTTCCTCTGGGCTTACTGAGTCCATTCTTTAAAAGCAATATGAGCAAAAGGACAAGACTAGTGCATTCTGGGATAGAGGAATAAATGACCAGCTATATACCACCAAGTGTTCTGAGAGTGTTAGTACATTGCAAAGTTCTTTGTTTAAAATTTTTTTATATTAAGCAGTAAAGCATGTAAAGTAACAATATGATATGCATTTGTTCTTTTTTTTTTTTTAAGAGAGAGAGACGGTGAAAGAGACAGAGAAAGAGAGAACTTTATTTAGTTTTTCACATGGCCTTAGTTCCTCTAACACTCGGTTGTGTACGTGGTGCTGGGGTTTGAACCCGGGTCCTCGTGCTTGCCAGGCAAGCGCCGAAACCGCTGAGCCACCGCTCCAGCCCCTGCATTTGTTCTTAAATCAGAATTACCCCCACATCACCTTCACCCCAGTCTCTAGATTATTTTATATTACGCCCCTACAAGTGGTATAAATGCTTAGATTGTGAATTTTCCAGAATTCAATGATTGCATAAGTATTATTTGGTAAAGAGTATGCTTCATTGTTGATTGTCTCCCTTGATCCCTCCCTATCCTCCCTGCCTCTTCCTTCCTCCCCACTGCTCCCCAGTCCATATCGTTTCAAAGTCCTTTAATGATAATAATAACAATACCAAAGACAATAATGATAGCAACTAGCATGATGTGGCACCTTCACAGGTATCATGTACTGTTTTTTTTTTTTTTTACAGTGAACTATGAAATAAGTACAGTCTCTATTTTATTATACCTATATTAAAGCTTAGGGAACTTGCTAAAGATCCTAAAGCAAGTAAATTGTGGAAATAATGATTTTTTGATAATGGGCCTTTTCCCCAGATCTCATGGATTTTCCAGTTCATTGTGATATGTTACTGTTAGATACTACTAAGCATTTCAAGTAATTAACACACACTAATTCTTAATTTTGACTTACCTTAAAATTTTAATTTAATGATTTTTGTCATAAATTTGATTTATGCATGAATTTCTCTTGTTGCTTTTGTTTTTTAACTTTGCCACTGGGGGTCATACTCATGGCCTGCTGCATGCTAGGCAGGTGCTCTACTGCTGAGCTACATCCCCAATCCTTTATACTTTTTATTTTGAGACAGAGTCTCACTTAGTTGCTAAGGCTGGCCTGGAACTTTACTCAGCTTCCCAGGTAACTGGGATTAGAGGCATGCACTACTGAGCCTGGCTATTCTCTGGGCTTTTATTCTGCTTTGGATCATTAGTATTGCTACCCTCTCCCCTTACCAGAGATTGAATTTAGGGGCCCTTAATCAATGAGCTACATCCCAGCCCTTTTTTCTTTTGAGACAGGGTCTCTGCTAAGTTGCTTAGGACCTTGCTAAATTGCTGAGACTGGCTTTGAACAATTCTCCTGCCTCAGCCTCTGGAGCCACTGGGATTATAGGCACGCGTCACCACACCCAGCCCATCAGTTTGTTTTGATGACATTGCTGAGATTATCTGTCAGTGAACTTTAAATAGAATACACAGATTTCAAATACATTGAGCAGGACTTGACATACATTCTTTTTCTTTTTTTGGTGATAGTTCGAATTCAGCACAGGACAGGATGCTGTGCCATTGAGCCACATCCCCAGCTCTTTTTATTTTTCATTTTGAGGTAGGATCTTGCTGAACTGCTGAGGCTGGCCTTGAACCTGTAAGCCTTTTGCCTCAAATTCCTGAATAGCTGGGATTATGAATATATGCTGTTTGCTTTTTCTTTCTTCTTTTTTTCTTTTTTCTTTTTTGGTAGTATTGAAAATTCAACTCATAGGAGTTCTATCACTGAGCTACATCTCCAGTGCTTTTCATTTTAGTTTTGAGACAGGGTCTCACCAAGTTCCCTAGGCTGGCCTTGAATTTCGGATCCTCCTGCCTCAGCCTCTCTTGTTAGAAGCTGGGATTATAGGTGGGTTTTACCATGCTTGGTGACATAGTCTTCTGAAGTTATCATTTTTGCTGGTATAATGGGGCTTGCCATAATGAGTCCTTTTTTTTTTTTTTTTTGGTTGTTTTAGCTCCCCAGTCCTGCCAGTCAGGTTATTTCCAGTGTGTGAGTGAAGGAACCTGCATCCCCCACTCCTGGGTGTGTGACAATGAGCAGGACTGTTCGGATGGCTCAGATGAACATCAGCATTGCCGTAAGTGTTTGTCTTGTTTGGGTTCTTAGGACACTTAAAATCTAACCTGTCACACATAGGTTACGCACACTGGGATGATTCTTTATATGTAAATACCAAGCTGGGTATTAAACGATCAAGGAATCTATGCCTGCAATTCAGAGAGCGAATACTATAGAAAGTGTGGATATACTGAAGACTTGTAAATATACCCCAGCAATTTGGAACTGGGATAGGTTCCAGCCTTTAATTTGGATTTTTGTTATGTTCAAGTAAGAAGCAAAATATTT
The DNA here is from genome assembly GCA_004027875.1 of Aplodontia rufa. Taxonomy (NCBI): domain Eukaryota; kingdom Metazoa; phylum Chordata; class Mammalia; order Rodentia; family Aplodontiidae; genus Aplodontia; species Aplodontia rufa. The sequence continues at coordinate 111,692 of PVKS010000743.1, read as the reverse complement.
GTTGGTATGTAGAGTGGGGGTCTTCATTTGTGTGGTTGGTGGTTGGATGAAATTCCTTTGCTTCAGGGGCACTCTCTGCTTTTAGAACTTCCACCCCTCTGGCTCCAGCATTAAATTCTCTTTGTGTCCAGGGGAAGCAAGAGCTAGTAGGTGGGTCTGCTGGAGGCACGATTGGTGCTTACTGTTCCTGAAGTACCAGTATCACTACTGGCCCATGGAATGAGCCGCACAAGAAAAACAGCAACAGCTGCAGTCCTGGATACAGCCCTGCTGTGGCCATGCTCAAGATTTTAGTGACCTGCTGTGGGCTGATGAGACCCAAATCTATGCCCCACACTTTAGTATTATGGATGCAACCACTTTCCTATATCTCTGAGGTGCCTCAAATACAAGGAGCATCTGCTGAAATCAGTTTTCTCCCCCACTGAACTGACTTCTACTTGCTGGGCTACATACTTTATGTTTATTTTTATTTTATTATTATTATTTTTTAAAGAGAGAGGGAGAGAGAGAAAGAGAGAGAGAGAGAGAGAAAGAGAGAAGAGAATCAATTTTGTTTACTTCTTCATGTGGCTTTGGTTGCCTGACACTTTGTTGTGTGTGTGGTGCTGGGGTTTGAACCCGCGTCCTTGCACATGCCAGGCAAGTGCCATAAACTGCCACTGCTCCAGCCCCCATGCTTTATGTTATTAATAGAAAGAAAATTTAACCCACTAGAAGGTACTGGTAGAAAAATGCAAAATCAGTCTCAAACTACCAGAAATAGCCTGATTGAGGCTCTTTTACTTGTTAACCTAATTTCATGATACTTATTTCATAATGAATGTATTTTATTACATAAAAATAATTTGTGTAAATGACATGAAAGATGTGATCAATTCACATGGCCTCACTGGTGTCTATGCTGGAAGCTTGGAAGTTATACTTGATCTTTCCTCTCCTTTACCACCTCCTGCCTAATTTACCTTGTGAACATCTGTAGAGTTTCTTGCTTTTCCATTTATGCAACTGCTCACGGCTGGCATCTCTCACCTGGGTGGCTGTGGCAGCCTCTGGACTGGCCTCCCTGCCTCCAGTCCTGTGCCTCCTTCAGGTTCTCCCCGACACTGATGCTGGAGGAAGATTGAACCAAAACTCTTTGCCAGCTGTCACCTCCTGGAAAAAGTTCCCACTCCCTAACAGAGTTTATCTTGGCCTCCAAGATGTGGCTGGTGTTTATATTTTCATGCCTAGTGTTTGTGATTCCTGCCTGGAAACGTTTACTTGGGGCACAGCAGTGCTTGTGATTTCCTGTCCCAGACTTTGGCCTCTGTTCCTCCTGCCTGAGTGCTCATTGCTAGACAGTCCTTGTTTCCTTTAGGTCCAGTTTACTGCTACTTCTCCTTTGAAACCCAGCAGAGACATTACTTCCTCGAGGAAACTGTTGCAGTCCATGCTCATGTCCCAGGGGGAATTTGGCATCCCTCCATGATGCTCCTGTTGTTCCTGTGTGCCTGTAATTGCTTTCATAATTATTTTCTAATTATTTATTAAAAGGCTTCCCCAGAAGACTTTGAGCTCCTTAAAGGTAGGAACTGTGCCTCATTCATCTTTGTATTCCCATTGTTGGTGAACCTGGTGGCACCTAGTATGCCCTCAATAGATGTTTCTTTAATGAATGAATAAAACATTAGATTAGTTGATAGAATTTTTAAATTTTAATCTGTCATTTCTCTACATTGAAGGACTGGTTTTTTCATTTTTTTTTGTTTGTTTTTGTTTTTTTGTAGCAGGACTGAACCCAGGGGTGCTTAACCACTGAGCACTGAGCCACATCCAGCCTGTTTATTTTTTATTTTGAGACGGGATCTCACTAAGTTGCTTAGGGCCTTGCTAAGTTGCTGAGGCTGGCTTTGAACTTGCAATCCTCCTGCCTCAGCCTCCTGATCCTCTGGGATTACAGGCACACACCACTGCACACAGCTTTAATGAACTTTTAATTACTTTCTCAAACTATTTGAAATCTTAAGTACAAAATATAGAATTATTTGAGCTTGAGTATAAGATGAAAGCTGTAATACTTAACACAATACTGGCATCTACTTTAAGACCACTCATGACCTACCTTTTCAGGAGTAAAAGAAATATCTTTAATTTTATGTTTATATTTTTTTCTGTTTATAAAATTTATAAAATTGACACATGGTCAGTGTAGATAGTTTGTAAGAGAGAAAATTATAAAGAAAAAACCCCTATAAAATCACTCATCTACCTGCCATTCAGGAATAACCACTGTTAATCCTTTGACATATTTTCTTGTTTAAAAAAAGGATTTTAGTGGGTGAGGGGTGCTAACCAATCTTTGCTTAACCCCAATGTCTTATTTCATTTCTCCTCTTTACCGTGTACCTTTTCAGTGTACATTGTATTCTCAACACAGTTGTCTACACTAGCATGTGGAATACCCGTACTATTCTGAGGGCATTTTGACAATATAACACCTTTGCTTTTATACTGTAAGCTTAGCTTGCTGGTAGCTGGGTGCTCTGCCTAGTGTCCCTGTGAACTCTGTGTTCAGTATGTGCTCTGCTTTCCAATGTCCTCGTTCATATTTGGGAAATGTCAACAGGTTAGTCTGTCTCAGGCTGTGATGATAAATTAAGTACTGTTTGCTCCACAGCTGGGAGAACATGTTCAAGCCATCAGCTGACGTGCTCCAACGGTCAGTGTGTTCCGAGTGAATACAGGTGTGATCACGTCAGAGACTGCTCCGATGGAACTGACGAGAAAGACTGCCGTGAGTCTGATTCAGTCTTTGCACTGTATTTTGTTTCACCTTTGTTCCTTTGGCATTTTAATCAATTTGTTAGATTTGTTGATGGACAGAAATGCCTACAATACTGCCCTTGTTGTTGAAATCTCCTGGCAGATTCTTTTGTGGATTAGGGGTGATGTCTGATAGGAGTCTATTTTTAACAGGATATTCTAAGTTTGTCCTGCCAAATTTAGCACATCAAGTTTTTGTGTGTTTTGAAGTAGGAAGCATTTAGCATTAAAATAGAATCGAAAGAGATGATTGAATACATTGACTACAAAATATAGCTTGGTCAATTTTAATTTTTATTACACCGCAATGCTAAATTTGTGGATAAAATTTCTCATTAATTTTTCTACTCTTGTGGACTCTACATTTTCCAGATTATGTTTGGAAAGTGTTAGCATTTTTGAAAATGGGATTCCTGGGCTGGGGGTGTAACTCAGTGATAGAATGCTTGACTAGCGTGCATAAGGCCCTGGGCTTGATACCCCCCATCTCAAAAAGAAAAAAAATTGGTTTTCCCCATAACAGCAATATACTATATCAGTTAGAAGACAAGATCTATAAATCATAGTATTCTATGTATAATACATAGATATTACCGTAACCAAAGCAAGAACATACAGACATGGTGCATTACGTACTAACAAATAAATTAAGAATAATGTGCCTCTCTTGAGGTTTATATTAAACTGTAAGAATGAATATAAAAATATGGGAATTAGGGTTGGAGCGGTGGCTCAGTGGTTACAGTGCTTGTCTGGCATGCATAAAGATGCAGGTTCGAACGCTAGCACCATGTACACAGCTAAGTGTCAGAGCAACAAAAGCCACATAAAAAATTAAATAAAAATTGATTTTCTCTTTCTCTTTCACTGTCCCTCTCTCTCTTAAAAAAAAAAAAAAGAACTGTTAATGGGAAAAAACCATAGTCCCTAAAAAATTTATCTGCCATCAGTTTACTTCCTCTAGCCACACCTTACCTGCCTACAGTTACCACTCAGTTAATCTATATAGGTTGATTAAACCACCATTTAGGTTAACTCTCTCATAATCTAATCATTTTTTCTTCTGAAAATTCTTGCATTGTTTTATACATGACCTATTGGCAGACAGCTCATATCTAACCCATAACATCTAGTATTCCAATCACTGATGAATAGATTTTGTGTACATTAGAAACTTTGATCAAAAACTTCCTAATTATTATGTCTGCAATGGGTTCAAGTTTAAATTTTAGCCTGTTCTCATGGGATACCACCACCACTGTTTGGCAATTTTGATTTAATTTTAGTTCTCTGGACTGTCTCTAAGTCCCTTCCTTTGAGCCAGATGGTACATTTTATGCCGCTTGATGAAAGGTCCAGCTTCTATATATATTTTTTCTAATCTTCCCAACATGGTGCCATGTGCAGGGTGGTAGCTAACGTAAATTAACTATGGTGAGCAAGTTGCTTCTAATCTACTTCTGTTTTTTTTTGTTTTGTTTTGTTTTGTTTTGTACCAGCGATTGAGCCCAGAGGCACTTAACCACTGAGCCACATCCCCAGCCATTTTTATTTTTTATTTTGAGACAGGGTCTTGCTAAGTTGCTTAGGGCCTCACTATGTTGCTGAGGCTGGTCATCAATGTGTGATCCTCCTGCCTCAGTCTCTCAAGTTGCTGGGATTATAGGTGTGCACCACCATGCCTGGCTCAAACTGTTCTGTTAATGGAAAAAATATTTGAATATGTGAAATAGAAAGACCTGTGCCTAAATAAGTCCTGATTTGTGCTGAATGTGTACCATTACCACCCTTGTAAAATTTTATTTTACTTTGTTTTGCAATGTTGGGGATTGAACCCAGGGCCTCATGCATGCTAGGTAGTACTCTATCACTGAGCTACACCTGCAGCTTCACACTTGGACAGTTTTAAAAACAATACTTCTCCAGTTTATCTTCCCTTGCATGTTATTTATTTTATTTCACATATTTATTGTTTTGAGAGAAGGATCTATGATATTCATCTCTTCATTTTCTAGCAGACTTCCTGCTACATTTATATTCAGGAATAATTTCCATTCTAAATGTTCTCTTTTGAAAGAGATAATGGTGTCTCCAATTTGAGTTTCCCTTAATTTTGGAAATTATGCAGAAAATTTAGATCTAACACTGGCTGTTTTAGAGATGGTAGTGCATCCGGGTGCCACAGCACAGCCAAGGATTCTCACTACTTTGTGAAGCGAACCCTAGGTTTTTCATTGAGGCAAGTGAAGAAAATATTTTTGATTAATAATGGTGAAGTCATATTTCACAAGATTTTATAAATTTCAGTTATTATTATTAGGTTCCTTCGTGATGACAATAAGGCAGGTGTTAATTTTCTCTTATGAATAAGGAAACTAAAACTTCAAAGTTGTTGAAACTGGCTTGTTCAAGATTGTGTGGCAGAGCTAGTACTTGGCTCATCTTCTGGTTTCCAGTCTAGAGACTGCCCCTCATGAAGGACAGAAGAGAAAAGTCGTACCTTATGCAAGTTTAAGAGAGCACCAGAGGCTTGTGTCATCAGCCAACAGCCTGTGTCTTTATCCTTTATGTATAAGTGGATAAAAATGAGTGCTTTATTGTGAATGCAGAGGAACCGAAGGAAATGCTACTTTGGGGAAAATAAAAGCAGCCGAAACAGACGGTTTGGATGTTTTCCATGAGCACCGCGCAGCCAAGTCTAAAGTTGCTAGTACAACCACCTCACAACTTTGCCAATGGACCTTCTGGAAGAAGCCTGGCAGGATACGAGAGTGCAAGTAGCCCTGATGAAAGGAATGAGAAGGAAAGGAAGTGAGCTTTATGAAATATCTGAGCAGGAATTTTTAATCCAAATTTTTATTAAAAAATTTCAGTACAAGTAATTGGTGAAATAAGAATTCCTTAAGAAAAGACATCCAGATTGATAAAATACATGAACTTTTCAGGATGCATCATGGACCTCAAAAGATCTCACACAATGCAGTTTTTTATTTTGTTTGTTTTTGTTTTGTTTTGTGGTACTGGGAATTAAACCCAGAGGCCCTTATCCCTAAGCTACATCCTAGCCCTTAATATATTTTATTGTGAGACAGGTTCTTGCCAAATTGATGAGGCTGGCTTTGATCTTTTGACCCTCCTGCCTCAGGCTCCTTAGGGGTAATCCTGGCTTGGATTACAGGCATGTGCCACTGAGCCTGGCTCACGTGAGGGGTTTTGTAAGGAGGTACACTTTCCTATTTCCATCTACTTTGTGCATTTATTGCTGAATTTTATTTGTGGTGGAGTGTTAAAAAACCCTCACACCATGTATTGGGAAGGAGGAGGGGAGGGATAAGGGTGGGTAATTGGGGGGGGGCTCTAGGGGATAAATATAATTTTCAGAATATATGTATATATATTATATTGTTTTATTAGAAGCATGTTTGATTGTTCAACAAATAAATTTCTTAATTAAAAAAAACCCCTCACACATAAGAGGAAATTAAGAAAAGAATCCTAATACTTCCTTGTTAGTGCTTTAATCTGGTCGTAGCCAGATACACACAGGAATGAATGGCCATGATCAAAGTTCTTAGAAAGTGTCCATATGGTGGTGGTGGGGGACAGGATTTGCCCTACTTTATTTTCCCTCTGTTTGAAGCTCTTGTGGAAAGTAGAAAAGGGAGCTGCCATTCACTAAGCACCAATCTCTAGCCTTTGCACTTTTCACATTGGTCCTGCAAGGCAGATGTCATCTCCTGCTTTATGGAGATTTATGAGTACCAAGGAGCAAAGGTGGAGGAGCTGTGATTTTAACCTATGTTTAAACTATTTGTGCTAGCCACAGTGGTTCACACCTGTAATCCCAGCAACTTGGGAGCCCCAGGCAGGAGGATCACAATTCAAAGCCAGCCTTAGCAATTTAGGGAGGCCCTAAGCAATTTAGCAAAATCCTGTCTCAAAATAAAAAATCAAAAGGCCTGGGGATGTAGCTCAATGGATGAACAACTCTGGGTTCAATCCCTGGTACCAAAAATAAAACAAAATAATATAGCTTTGTCTGAAGATTACTTAACTATCATTTAAAAAAATATTGCTTAAAGCTTTTTACTATGGATGCTTTGTAACATACATGAAAGCAGAATTAATTGTATAGTGAATCTCTTTTTAAATTATTGCTCAGTTATACCAATTATCATTTCATGAATAATCTCATTTTATCTACATCCATTTATTCTCCTCACCCCTCTTATTTAGAAGCAATTCTCAGAATCATATAATTTCATCTGTAAGTATTTTAATATTTATTTCTAGAAAATAAGGACTAAAATATAACCACAATATCATTATCATACCTAAAAATTAAAATATTTCTTTAAAATAATTAGATTTTAAAAATTCCCCAAATTGTCTTGCTATTATTTTTATAGGTTGATTACTTAATTCAGAATCCAAAAAAAATTTATGTAGGAGTTAGTTGATATATCTCTTAAGAATTTAAATTTGTAGGTTTTCTTTCTATTTCTTTTTTTCACTACTTGCCATTTATTTGATGAAAACCAAACCAAACCAAACAAAATAAAACAGGTCACTTGTCTTTGAGTTTCCCACAGTTTGGATTTTGCTCATTGCATCCTCTGATTCCTTTTTTTTTTTTTTTCTTTTCAGTGAGAGAAAGAGAGAGAAAGGGAGAAACAATTTTATTTAGTTTTTCATGTGGCCTTCGTTGCTCCGAGACTTTGATGTGTACCTGGTGCTGGGGTTTGAACTCGGGTACTCACGCATGTAAGGCAAGCACTGTAACCACTGAGTCACCGCTCCAGCCCTTCTGATGTCTTTTAACATGTTCTTGTACCTTTTATTTCTGGAAAGTAGTTAGATCTAAAACAGGGTTTCTCAACTGCAGTACTAATGACATCTGGGGCCAGATAATTTTTTATTGTGCCAGGCTGTCTTGTGCATTATGGAATATCCAGCAAAATCCATGGCCTCTGTGCACTTGAAGCCAGTAGCACCTCCTGGTGTGACATTCAAAAATGTCTTCAAAATTTATCAAACATTTTCTGGAAGCAAAAATCACCCTCTTACTGCTCCAGCTGAAAATGACTAATCTAGAGGATTAAGCCTCTAACTTAGAGGAGGGGTGGAGTTGGTTCAACAAGGTGAGAATACTTTGTGTTTAAGGGTGTGTATTTCCCTCAGGGGTACACAATGCTGTGCGCTCTCTTTGTAATGTTAGCAGCCATCAATTGTAATTGTTGAGGTCCATTTAGTCATAAAGTTACTTTAGATATTTTAGATGCCATTTTAGACATATGGTAGCTATTATTAGAGTACTTCCCACATGATCAAGGATCAAGTGAGACTTGACCAGAAATCATCCTTATGCTATTGTTTCCATAGTTATGATCCATAGGAATCATTACTTCTCACAAATATAGTATTGACCTATGGATATGACTCTTTTATTTCTCAGAAGTAGGATTTTCTGTAGGGATGGTTCTGAACACATTTGGCACCTAGAAACCATTTATAGACAGTAATAGATGTTGGAAAACTCCAAGGAAGAACTTCCCCTCTTCCACAATATTTGAAAGGATCCGGAAGCCAATCCTTGGAGTTCATAGCCCTGCCAGCTAGACCAGACCCTGTGTTATCGTGCCTACCCTTTCAGGCTTCTAACATCAAGACATTGAACTCCGAGACAGAGAAACTTGTGTCCATTCCAGGAATTCCTTTCCAGAACAAAGAACAGTGTGTGAGAGTCTTCTCAGGGAGGCAGGAAGAGGGGAGGTAAGGGAAAGGATTAGATGGCAAGAACGGCGAGGGTATTAGGGTCCCAATAAAAAGATGACCTTGGAAATAAATTTGGTATGGTGTAAGAGATTCTTATTCTCTGTCTTTTCAACTGCTGTATTCTTTCTTTTTGTTTTAAGAGAGAAAGAGGGAGAGAAAGAGAGAGAGAGAGAGAGATGGAGAGAAACAATTTTTATTGAGTTTTTCACATGGCTTTCATTGCTCTGACACTTAGTTGTGTACGTGGGTGCTGGGGTTTGAACCCGTGTACTCGCACACGCCACGCAAGCGCAGTAACTGCCGAGCCACTGCTCCACCCCCTCATCTGCTATATTCTTAAATGCTTAAGGTATTTTGGATATTCTACAGCTTGTGACATATTTCTGAATTTGTGTATGTATATGTGTGTGTGTGTGTGTGGTGTTTACATCTATGTCTATATCTAGATCTGTGTAACAGTAAAAGCTCATTTTCCTCCCTAAGTTATTAAATTATTTAATCTGGTCATCAAGCACCTGATATTCAACAGTTCATCAACTAATTTTCTTTTTAAGGAACAGATTCAAAACTGCAGTCCATTTTACTTCTAATGGGATTAGCATCAAGGAAAAAACCACTCATGCAGAGTCTAAGATAAACATCAGAACAATGCAGCAGTTATGGGTCATTCAATTAATATATTGAAGTGACTTTGGGTTGCTCAGAAATGGTACCATCTTTTTTTTTCAGTGAAGTAAAAAGATTATTTTGTTTTATCAAGTACCATATTAGAATAATTTTGGTGTGAGTAAAACTATCGCTAATTATTGTGGGTTTGCAGCACTTCTCCTTTGTTACTCAGGAATGCCAAAGAAAGGGTACAATCCCTGCTACAATGAAGGCTTTCTTGCTGGTAATCAGCAGTGTTTGGGTTGCCTGCAACTGGGGCCGCTTTGTCCCTGAAGTTTTATTTCTATTGACTTTCTGTTCTTTAGGATTTAAACATTTTCCTTTGTATATTTAGCTGCTGAAACTCCAACTGGGGCAACAGTTGGAAGGGAGTGATGAAAATGGTAAGTCATTCTGCGGACCGTGAGAGCTCCTGACGCGCAGTCTTTCAACCCAGTTCCACATTTTTGACTGCCCGTGGAGCCTGGCTCCAGTGACCCCATCCTACATATCGCTGTACAGATGGGCCTTTTCAGCATTCTCAGGAGAGATAGGATTCAGAACTGAGAGAACCTGAGGAAGGAAAGAAGAATCTCTTTTATTTAGTGTCCCTCATAGAAGCACTTTATAAATATTTCCTGTCTTTAAAGATTCTAAGATCACTCTCAGCTGTTGCTCAATTTCTCTGTGGAAATATGTTTAATGACTGTTCCTATTTACTCTCCTCCTTTCTTTCTTGAGGCCCCTGAAAGTGGTCCTTCATTTCCACCAATCCTCTGAAAACATTCTTGTTAATGCACCAATGACTGCCATTTTGTTAAACCTAATGGTTCTTGTTCAAATATCACCTCATCAGAGAGCTACTCCCCTTTGTGGCTCTCTGTTATTCTACTTGGCTTTATTTTTGTAACTTTTTTTTCTATGCAATATTTACTTTAATGTTCATTATTCCTTTTCTCCAAACGTAAGTCTGAGAAGGGATTTTCATGGTTTTATCTCTAGTGTTTAGCTCATCTATAGATGGGCAAAAATTATTTTTGAATGACATATTTAAGAAGGGCAGTTGGGAATTTCTACTTTGCTTATAATTTTATATCTTTATTCAAATATTAGCACAGTATCCTGGAAGTAAGATTTCATAACCATATCTTGAATAGAATACGGTTCTATCTAAGGCAGGCGCTCTGATGAATAACTGGTTCTTGGCCTACCGACATTCAGCCAGCAGTGATTTGCTGATGAGTATTCAGATTATCTAGGTCCAAGTCCCCTTTCTGGGAATTACAGCATTTCTAGTGACTGGAATGTGGCCTCTTGTAATCCTGGGATGCAGTTAGTCTTCCTGTTTCTTTGACTAGGCTTTGCCTGTTTATTCTGTCTAGGTGAGTCACTGGAAATAATCATAAGGAAGAGATAGGAATGAAACCAAGGGATTTTGTGACCCTGGGTGAAAACATGTGGACCCATAACTCCTGCTGTGTAGAACCAGTGTCACAGATATAGTGTGCATTGTAAATGTTTGTTCACCTGTGACAAGGTATCTTTCATCTTTGTAGCTTTTCTTTTTCTTTTTTATAAAGAGAGGGGGAGAGAGAGAGAGAGAGAGAAAGAAGAGAATCAACTTTATTTAGTTTTTCGTCTGATTTTTGTTGCTCCGACACTTCGTTGTGTTCTTGGTGCTGGGGTTTGAACTCACATACTCGCGCATGCCAGGCAAGTACCCTAAACGCTGAGCCACTGCTCCAGCCCCGTCTTTGTAACTTTTGATGTATAACTTTCCATTTGTTTCTCATTTATTCTTTAAAGTTTGTATGAGATTTTAAAAAAACTTATTTCTAAGGAATGTAGTACTACATCAGTCTTTATCTGCTCTGCAGTTTTTGGTGATAGCCCCGAGTGTGGGAAGAAGGAGGGGCTGCAGATTCCGAGTCCTTGGAGCAGCTCTCTCGGGCACATTGCTGAGATCGGGTCTCAATGGACAGAGACTAGATAGGAATTTGGGGCTAAAGTCCTGGCTAGTACAAGGGTAACAGGATAAGGAAACCTTGATAACTTAATGTGCTTCCCTTTTTGATTTTGGCTTCCTAAAAGTGGCTCAGATGAAACTTGACATGTTCAGTGCAATTCTGCCAGTCCTTGGAATGACCATATTTTCTTTCTTTCCGGGATGCTGATTTTCTATTCCCATTTTATAAGTCTTGATTTTATATATTTTTGAGGGCTCCTTGTGTATGAAATGGTAGCAATCAAAGTGTGCACCTCGTGGGGTAGTTATATGGATGAAATAAATTCATACACATCAAATGCTTTAACGTGTTTTGGTTATATAGTGTTCAGTGTACGTTAATGGTGCTGCTGGTGATGATTATGGTGGCAGTGGTGGTGATTGCATATTTAAATTAATGGGTAGTACTCACAACTAAGTGTTGGTGGCCTGACCAGTAAACTTCTGGCAAATCATTACTTTGACTGGATTAGCCTGTTTTAGAGCTGGAATATGAAACATAGTTAAAAGGATGAATCAGCAACCTTGAGAAGTCCCAGGTGTCTGGGCTGCACTTGTATCAGTAACTTCTTGTTTTCTTTTCAATCTTGGGCTTAAGTTTCTTAATCTGCATTTAAGATGCCTTCTCCTTCCTTCCTTCCTTCTTTCCATCTTTCTTCCTTTCTTGTGGTACTGGGGATTGGACTGAGTGCCCTACCACTGAGCTATACATTCAGCCCTTTTTATTTTTATTTTGAAACAGGGTCTTCCTGATTTCCCAGGCTGGCTTTGGATTTGTGATTCTTCTGTCTCAGTCTCCCAAGAAGCTGGTACTATGGGCACGTGCCACCAGGGCCAGCTGCCTTCTCTTCCTTTATGATCAATTTGCCTTCTTTCTTATGTTCTTTTTGACCATTGTGTCAAATTGTGACAATAGAACATGTCTATAATCTTCCTGGCAAAATAATAAAGAATAGTGCCTTATATTTGAATCTTACTCTGATATAAATGATTTCCATTCTGGGAGATTTACAAGGTCCCCAAACTACATTTCCACATCGTCCTCCTTGGTTATGTAAACAGAACTACAGCATGAAACTCTCTTGTTCTGAATCAAGTTGTTGACAGAGAAAACATTTAAAAAATCTTTAAGCACCAATCTTGTAGGTGTATTTTGGGGCAGCTCTCAATTTTCAGGGAAACAAACCTAAAGATGTATCATTTGGAACTGGGAGAAAGTAAAGAAGAGAGAAGCAAGGGGTGGTGTGAAAAAGGATGTTCTCACATTTTTGGAGGGTCAGATAAAATAACAGTCTGGGCATTAGTTAATGGATACTTGTCTCCGGGCTTGGAGGCACATACCTTTGATCCCAGTGGCTCAGGAGGCTGGGGCAGGAGGATTGCAAGTTCAAAGCCAGCCTTGGCAACTTAGTGAGGGTCTAAGCAACTTAGCAAGACTGTGTTTCAGAATAAAAAAATAAAGTGGACTTGGGATGTGGCGCACCCCTGTGTTCAATCCCTGAAAAAAACAAACCACAACAACAAAAAAAGAAAGGTACTTTTCAATCTTTCTGTTCAAACAAAACTCAGAAGGAAGGCTGGAACAGTGGATTAGTGGTTATGACACTTGCCTGGCATGTGTGAGGACCCGGGTTCAAACCCCAGTACCATGTACACGATGAAGTATTGGAGAAATGAAAGCCATATGAAAAACTAAATAAAATTGATTCTTTCTTTCTCTCTCACACTGTCCCTTTCCCTCTTAAAAAAAAAAAGAACAAACTTAGAAGGAAGAGTTCCTTTGTGTTCTTGTATGCGGTGTCTTTTCACATAGCACTTTGCTGATACGTAGACTCCTATGGGACATTTCAGCCACTTGATGGATAATTCTCCATGGGAAAAAGTTTATAAGGTTAGACTCAGTTTTGCCAAGCATATAAACAACAACAAATAAAAACCAACAACAACAACAACAAAAAAGATTTTTAGATGTCTCCCAGTGGGACGCTCAAAGGATTGTGATTTCCTGGTTCCTGGGATTTATTGAAACTCATTAATGAATGTCTTTCTCTAGCAAGAGAAGTAGGATCTTCCTTCTGTGCTCAGAGCAAAAACCTGTTCCCTCTGTGTGGGTCTCCAAAGGAGAAGCCCTTATGGAAACAAATTTCCAAGTATTTTCTAGATTAATGGAGTCAGAGAGCTCGGTGCAATCTTTCCTTCAGGCATGCACCTCAGGTTATCTATGTGTAGGAAAGACCAGAAGGTGTGCAGGGGTTCAGAGGGTCCTCTGCTGATTGAGAGATTCATTATCAGCGTGGATGGAGACAAGAAAGCTGTTTGTCGGACTGCTGACCTCTGGCCAACAAGGTACCCTTCCTGACAACATCAAGCTGGCCTGGTTGTTTGGGGGCAAGAGCTGTGTCAGTGGGTGCTATTTTTGTTCTTCTTTCAGTTTTATGGCACTGGCTCTCAAAAAGCAGGACAGACAAATCAAGATCTGTCTACCACATTTATTTCAGATCCCTCATATCCATAATAATTACCTTAAGTGTGGTAAGTCCCAGCCCAAATAAATTTTCCTCCTGACAGGTAGCTTATCTACTGCAAAGTGCTGGGTTTTTAAAGATTTTTTTTTCCTTTTTGGGCTGCTCTTAAAAGGCTAGATAACACACTGACACCAGGAGCTATCTGGTACATGGCGGGAAGGGAATTGCTTGCTGGCCTCACCTGGCCTTTTGCATCCCTTAAAGACAGGATTAGTAAACAGTTGTCCGGACCATTTAAAAGCACTTTTTGATGAAAAGACAGCAATAACCTTAAGCACTAGCTCATTTTGGACTATTAAAAAATAAAATTAAGTTCAGAAAAAAATTTCGATTTTTAAATTGCTATTTAAAAATGCCTTCCATTTTTCTCCCCCCTCCTCCGAGGATTGATCTTACTCATTTGTTACACTTAAAAATGTCTTGTTTGGGGGCTGGAGTGGTGGCTTGGCAGTTAAGGTGCTTGCCCAGCATGTGCAAGTACATGGGTTCAAACCCCAGAACCCACATACACAACTAAATGTCAGAGCAATGAAAGCCATGTGAAAAACTCAATAAAAATTGTTTCTCTCCGTCTCTCTCTCTCTCTCTCTGTCTCACTGTTCTTCTCTCTTTTTTAAAAAAAGGCTTGTTTGACTGGACACAGAATTAAAGCACACATCCTGGGTCTCTCAGAAATCTGTTCTTGGCATTTCACTATGGTCTCCTTCAGTATCTTGGCCAAAAATTCTGTATGTTCTGCAGTCTCTTCCTTGTCTTTTTAGTACACTGTTTCTTCAGAGCAATATTCTGGCATAGGTTGCAGGACTCATGAGTGACAAGATACTGAATCCTAGGTTTTTTAACCTTCTTTGTTTAAGGGCTGTCTGACAAAATTTTTTTTTTCATAATTTTTTTTAAAGAAAGAGGCGACAGTGTGAGAGAGAGAGAGAAAGAGAGAATCAATTTTGTTTAATTTTTCATGTGGCTTTGGTTCCTCCGACACTTTGTTGTGTACGTGGTGCTGGGGTTTGAACTTGTGTACTTGCGCATGCCAGGCAAGCGCTGTAACTGCCAAGCCACCGCTCCAGCTCCCTGACAAAATATTGATGGACATCATCTTCTTTAGAGATTGAAAAGTTTGCAGATTCTGCCTGCTCTGGCTCCGGGTGGTAAGACGCAGTAATATCAGTTAGCCCAGAAATATCCTTCCTTCCCCTCTTGTCACCCCAGAAGCCAAATTGAGAACACTCAAATTGGCATATATAATGCAACTCCTATCAGGTTTGCATGTTCTTCTTCCAGTTCTTCTGGTTCATGATGGGCATTCTCCTCTTACTCAGTAACAGGTGGATGTAGCTGTGGGTCAGGACACCCGCTTCATGGGGAAACCCAGTGCATTGTTCCTCCCGCTGATTTAGACCACATGACCCTTCCATTCTTCACCCAGAGCACAACAGCAACTTCTGTGCCCATACATACCCTTCTCCTAAAATGGAGTTATTTGGTATTCATTTTCTGTTCAGTGAGTTTTTAGCAGCTTATAGCTAGGTCATCTTGAAGCTGCTGAAATGTTGTGAAAAAGAGCCTTCCTTTTAATGTGACAGGCTTTGTGAGATTTTGGCAATTTAGATATTCAAGTATTCTTGATAGACTAGGTTTGAACTTCTGGAGATGAGAAGATTTAGGCTTATTCCTTTACTATATGAGAAAACAAGAAAAGATCATTTGAGAGTCAATTTTTTTAAAAAAATGTGAGTTATTAATGGGCAAGTTTAGTGCAGTTTCAGCACAGAATTTTGTGTACTGCTTTTACTTGAAAAGACTGAGATATTTGTCTGATGTATTTTTATATATCTGTAAAACATCACATTGGGTTCTTTTTTAATTTTTATTGGTTGTCTTTAGATATACATGACAATAGAATATACAATGACATATTCATAAAAGCACGGGATATAATATTGGGTTCTTAAATGCAAAGTTAGCCTCAGTGTGGGACTGTTTTGTTATTTGGTCTTTGAAATCTTAACTAAAACAGGCCTTTTCCTTGGTTAAAAAGGAATCTGAAGACCATCTAAGAATCACAGGGAAACATCTTCAGTTAAAAAGATAGACCAAGGAAAATATCATACATGTGTAAAAGAGGGTAATCCAAGACCATAAAAAAACAGATGTTCAAAATATTTAAAAAACTATTTAAGATGCTCACCTGTGATAACTCAGTAGCAATACTGAGCATTTCTCAAGCATAGTGAGTAATGTCCCCATTGCTAGGAATTCTAAAATGATAAGGCAGATTCCTTGTCCTCAGGGGGTTTCCATTATACCATGGGGGAACAGATCAGCAGCCAACAGAACAAGTCCCACAGTTAGGAGCCATGAGGCACACATGCTCCAAATCTGGGGAAACAGAAGAGGAATAGACAGCATTTTGTTTTGCAAGGGACATCCTGATTTTCTGCTGTGACTTAGAAAACCAGGTTAATCATCTAGCTAATTGTAGTGAGATGACCATATATATATGATGTGGCAGCAGAGCAGTCACTCCCTCACTCCCAGAATCCATGGCTTCCACATTCAGTGGATTCAATCAACTGTGGGTAAAATATTTGGAAAAACTGTGCCTGTACTAAATACGTATAGCCTTTTTTTCTTCTCATTATACCCTTAAGAATAATAAGTACTTACCTAGCATTTATGTTGTATTAGGTATTATAAACAATCTAGAGATTATTTAAAGTACATGGGTGGATGCGTGTAGATTATAATGCAAATAGTGTACCATTTTACATAAGAGGCTTGGTATCTGTTGGGTGGTCCTGGAACCAATCCTCAGTATCACCCCTGGATCTTGAGGGATGACTATAATTTGTGCTTGTGGAGCGGTTATGCTTTTCAGAGTGCTTTACTAGACATCGTCTTTTTAGGTCCCTCTGCTGGCTTCAGTAGATTATCCAGACATGGAAAAGGAAGTAGTGACATGAGGGGATAAGCAGTTGAGTAAGAGCAAATACTTGCTGAGTGGCATCCTTGGGCTCAGACCTACCTTCTTCTTTTGACACTCCAGTGGAAGAAATGGCCCTTCATTTCCTAGAGCATATGTGGTGGTACATAAGTTTCCTGGGGTGTTATTTGTATAATGTAAAGGAAGGTTCTGTTGCAAACTGTTCAATTCTTTCTAATTCCTTTGTCACTGACTTCTTTCAGGGAGACATCCCTGGGCATCCAGATCTCCATCCTGTTCAGTCTCTTAGCCTTCTGTAGTTTCTGCATTTACAGTTACCCCAGTTTGCCATTTGCTGTTTGTGTCGTTGTTCGATTACTGTCCCTTCTCTCTTATCTGAGAGAGGGCCAGGGACCATGTCTCTTGTGTACCAATTTCTGTTCACTATTTAGTGCCTTGTGTATAGCTGACACTCAAGAAATGTTTGCTGAAGAAATGTCTTCTTTAAGGTTCATTTGCTGTTTCCATTCTTTTTTAAAAATAGAATATCCAGTATGTGAGCAGCTTACTTGTGCTAACGGAGCGTGCTACAACACGAGTCAGAAGTGTGATTTGAAAGTTGATTGCAGGGACTCCTCTGATGAAGCCAACTGCAGTAAGTAATATACCTGAGAGGTGCGGCGCTGTGCTGAAGCTGGTTCATACTGGCTTGAGAGAGCCAATTATATGCACCTCTTCCCAAGCCCACATTCAGTGAATTCGTGGTGGTGATTTGCAGTCAGTCACTGGTGGGGGTATTTACACTATGAAAATCAGCAAATGCTACAAATCTGGAGAATTGGTTGTTAAACATTTACCAGTACACCCCTGACAAATAAGAGCCCCCTTTTAAAATTGAGATAGAATCCTCCTATAAGATGAATTGGCGATAATGGAATTGAAATGCTCTTTTTTCTTTCCTTTCCCAACCTTGTGTCCCAGCTGAGACATGCTTGCACAATGAGTTTCAGTGCGGCAGTGGAGAGTGTATCCCTCGCTCCTACGTCTGCGACCATGACCATGATTGTGAAGATGACAGTGATGAACATAATTGCAGTACGGTGATTCCTTTATGCTGGGTCATGTGGTTAGGGGTATTTTATTTTTGTTTTTTTGTGTACTTTCCCCACCAGATACCCATTTTTCCAGATAAAAAAATCTCTGTGTTTGCACCTGGAGCCAAAAGTTCATGTGGGGGCCATGGCTTGAGGCTTCGCAGTGTGTTGGGCCTGTAGTCCTTTATCTTTCAAGGATCTGTGTAGAGCTGAAGAGTTGCTGATGGACAGTTTGCATTCTTTCCTTAGGCTACAGGGGTATGGGATATGTTATAACACAGGACTCAAATTACCTACCCATAGCTCAGGAATGGGTCCGATAACCTTGATGTAGAGTGCAAGAAGAGCTTAAAAGGGAAGGAGGTCCCCACTAGCAATGGTTCTCCTCTCCTCTTTACTTTGAAATCCCTGCCACATTCAAGTAGGAGGCTCAGGAAAGTCCCAGTGTGAGCTCCCCTTCCCTTATTGTTTTCATCTCTTGACTCATTTTTGTTGAATATATAAAGCTAGAAAGGAGACTCTGAGGGAATTTTACTAATTTTAATTCACTGGCAGGTTTTTTTGGTCATGTTTTTACTAGAATGAATGATTTTTATCTATATGTGTTTTGATGCCTTATGGGGTGATTGAATATTTTCATTATCACCCTAATTTTTTTATGAGTGGTATCTGATTTCTCTTCTGGAATCTGGGCCTAATTCAGTGACTATCTTAAGGAGAATGTGACATCATGGGATGGTGACTCAGAATCTTTTGATCCTAGATAGCAATTACGGTGCTTGTTGGAAGGAAAGTAAGAGGATGTTGGACATTGGCAGGTCCAGCATTTTGATCAGTTTGCATTTTGTGTTCTGTGTCAATCTATTGCATACCCCTATTTTGTTTTTAATCTTGAGAAACAGAGATTGGCACCTGAGTTCACTTCCTGGAACTAAAGCTGCTATTATCTTTCTTCCTTTTTTCTTTTTTTTGGGGGGGTTGTCGGGGGGGAAGAGAGAAAGAGAAAGACAGAGTCATTCTATTTTTAATTTTTTCATCTGGTTTTTTGTCTTTCCTCCACTTAGTTGTAAATGTGGTGCTGGGGATTCAATCCAGGCCCTTGTGCATGGCAGGCAAACGCTCTGCAGCTGACCACCTCTCCAGCTCAGCTGCTATTATTTTTTCCTTTTCCTTCTTCTTCTCTTCATTCTCCTTCTCTTCCTGCTTTTTTTTTTTTTTTTTCATTTTTGTCAAGATACCAATGTAGGAGCTTCAGTTTCCTGGAGCTCAGTTTAGCCAGTGAGGTGAGCACTCTGATTTTCCCAAGCAATCCGTGTCTTTGGAGTGCCGCTGTTCCTTTCTTCCAGACTATCAGACCTGCGGGGGCCACCAGTTCACTTGCCCCAGCGGCCAGTGCATTCATCAAAACTGGGTGTGTGATGGACAGGACGACTGCCACGACAATGGAGATGAAAATGGCTGTGGTAAGGCGGGAGAGAGATTCCTACTGAAAACCCTTTTCTTAAAATGATTCCTCCTTTTCTTGTTAGAATTTTTTTCTGTGTGACAGGTAAGCCTCAGGACTGGCTGGGGCTGAAGGAGCCATTTAGGCACTTAGTGGATGAGTTAGAAGAAAGTGACTCCATTCGCTTTTCCCAAAAAGACTGAACTCAAATGTAGCATAAATTTCAACCACCTCTTCCTCCTCATTAAGGCAAAATAGTTGGGTGTGTCTCTCCCTCTTCTATATCCCACTCTGACTCTTTCTTCTTAAGGCTGCCTACTTTACCTGTGTAAAAATCATAAGCTGGTGGAGGTGGGGAAAATAGGGTAAAATGTAATTTTTTTTTTTACTTTATAATCTTTATAAATAAATCTGAACTGAGGTAATAGTTCAGTTTTGTTTGGTTTTGTGGTTTTGCAAATTCTGATTTCCTGTGAGTCATTGACATCCAGTGGTGATGGACAGGCCACACTGAGGACATATGGGATGGAGCTATGGAGCTAGGGACCATAGGTACAGGGCAAGCTACTATCCAGCCAAGTGTTTAAAGATTATTTGAGAATCGCAAATGCCCTTCACTTGCTCACCCTGCTGCTATCATCAGCAGTCCTGAAGTTACTAACACCCACACCACACAGAGGGTTGCCTGCACTGTTCCAGTCCTGGAACTATTAAAGGCAATGTTTGTTCTGGAAACATCCATTGGTCTCATGTTTTGGTATTCCAGGAGGTGGTATTCCTATATTTGAATTATGGTTTTTCTTCTCCTGTCAACGTTTCACTGAACAATACAGATCAAACAACCAAAATCCCAGCTCAGGAGCCTAGAGTTACCTTGATGGCCTTTGCTCTATAATTCATGATTTAAATATCTGAAACTCTCTTCAGGGGTTGTGAATCTAGTTTGTTGACATTATCAGGCCCATATCTGCTTTTTGCTCTTACATCTTGGTGGGGGGTGGGGGCTGCCTCCTCCAGAAAGAGTGGAACTTAAATAGTTCCATTTTGTCACTCTTTAGAATCTCAATAAAAAGGTAGTGGTAGAGTGAGAAATTATCAATTTATTGTAAAATAATGGCCGTTTGTGGATTTCTGTTGTCTACATGGTTTATCTGTTCTGTCTTCACTTAATAATGGATTAAGAAGAGCCGACTCCCTCTCATTGGCCTGTGATTCTTTTATCCCTCACAGATAGCAATCATCGTCATCATACATGTTACCCAAGAGAATGGGCCTGCCCAGGGTCTGGACGATGCATCTCGGTATTTCAAGTTTGTGATGGGATTTTAGATTGTCCAGGAGGAGAAGATGAAAACAGTACGGCTAGTGGAAGATATTGCGGTGAGTGTGGACATTTATCTCGGTAGCTTTCAGAGCAGATCCTCAGTACAGTTTATCAGTTGGCATTTGCACAACAGTACCCCAAGACTTAGTGGCTTCAATAGCAAATATTTATTATTTCCCATAGTTCTGTAGGCTAGCTAGGTAGTTCTTAGATTAGCTCACTCACATGTCAAGATGTTGCAATAAAAGCTGGGATTAGCCCAGGCTTGTTTTCATAGTGGTGGAAAGAGCAACCCCCCCCCCCCCCCGCCCCTTGCTCAAGCACTCTAAAGCCTCTGTCTGTGTCATGTTTGCTAATGTCTTAGTGACCATGGCATGACGTGACACTGGTCTGATCCTGGAATGGCTTGAAGAATTAGCTTCCATTTCTTGTTGAGAGGAACTTAAAATTGTGACTTCCCCTCCAAGGGGGAGATTTGTATCAATGACAATTTTGATGATTCTAAAGATGTTCTGGAGATTTTACTATTGTTATTACTGTTGTTATTATATTATTGTTGCTATTATTATTATTTGTGCTATTAGGGTCAAACATAGGACCTTATGCATGCTAGGCAAGTGCTCTTCCATGAGCAGTCACCCCAGCCCTTTTTTGGAGATTTTATTTCCTGTCTTTTACTTATGAAAAAGGTCTTGTCTGGTTGTATCTCCTCAGCTGCAAATGCCTCTGATTCTTAGGCTTTGAGTTTTTTTCCAGTGTTAAATTTAGATCAGCTATGCAGCGTTATTTGACAGTATCTTGTGCGACCAATTAATTTATGAGGATATTACAGTTAGTTTCTCCTACTTTTTAAATAGTTGTAGAATATCACCCACCACCATCAATCCATCCGTGGTAAACTGTGGCATATGGTTGTCCTACAGGGAGATACAGTGTGTAGCCCTGATTTTATCAGCTGTACACACTAACCAAACTTGTGGCTGCTGAATATTTAAATATGCTGAGATCTCTATGGCATCTCCTCACCTTTTCGTTTGGGAGCTCTGTCATAAAAGCATAAATATTAACAAGAGATATGTAGTCACAGTCAAAACTTAGAATAAAACTTAACAATAAGAAAAAGAATTATAATTCCTTGAAGTGCTACCACTTGAAGCTAGCCACGTTTAACATTTTAGGTATAGTATTGTTGGTATAGTCATTTGGGAATTCTTAGCCTCTACTACTATGAGGACAAAAAGACTTATGACCCTATTTCTCCATAAACAGCATTTAAAATGAGTTACACTTTGATGTAATACTAATTGTAATTTTAAAAAAGGAATTTTCTGTTTTTTTTAAGCATTTGAATCAAGATTTTATTACATAATGTTGCAGGAAGGTTTGATGGTGACAGATTTCTTGTACCACTGTGACATGCACACTTGGCTTTTACTTACAGAAAAAAAAAGCCATTGGGTAGATCAACCTTGTCCAGAGGTTACTATTAATTTAACAAAGAGTTTTTTCTCTGTTTAGGTATGAGTAGATGCTCTATCTTAAACTGTGATTACCAGTGCCACAAGACGCCATATGGAGGAGATTGCTTTTGTCCTCCGGCTTATGTCATCAACCAAAATGACAGTCGCACCTGTGTTGGTAAGTGCCAGGTGGGAGATTCCGGCCTTTCATCTCAGTTCACTGATGGGTTCCATGCTTCTGACACCAAGAACTTTGGACTTGTGGAGAGGAGTGATTGTCTGTATAACAAGAGCAGCAGAGAACTCATAGACAACCTGTAAAATAGGAAGTTTTAATGCTGAGGAGCTTTTGTGATGTGCATTTAGCTAAGGTATTAGTTTTGAGATCAGTGTGTTGACTACCCTCATGGAACTGCCCACTGCCTGATGATGGTGGTAGTCCTTTTGTGTTTCCTTTTGAAGAGTTTGGAAGAAGGGTTGGTATGGTCAGGCTGGTTATTTAATACTGGAATATTTCCATCCACGTGGGGGGTAATCAGCTGCTGCTTTGAGCCCATGTAGCTCCCCTGGTCTCTTCTCTAGGATGCACAAATGTACCCAGGATCCAGCAGCTGGAGTTCTCATCTGATGGAGCAGAGGATCACCAGGTCACTGGTCTGGTGACTATAGTGATACTGGTGACTATAGTGATAGATTGGTGCCTGTGTTGTATTAAGTGTTAATTCCACTGATTTTTATCTTTGCTTGGAATTGACCTTCAGGATGAGCAAATTCTTTGTCATGATGCTTCCAGCTAGTGGTTGTCCTTGAACTAGACACCAATTGGCCAAATAGTTCCCCACATCTCTTTTATCTGAATTATAAAAAAGATTTCTCCCCCTGGGAGATATCAACTTAAATACTGCTGTGATTAGGATGAAGCCTAATATTGGGAGAATTAGACATCAGTGTTCAATTTCTTAGGATTTGAACAATGGGTTTCTAACTCTGATTTCTTTTTTTAAAACAGAAAGAGAGGGAGAGAGGGACAGAGAGAGAGGGAGAAAGAGAATCAATTTTGTTTAGTTTTTCATGTGGCTTTCATTGCTCTGACATACCTGGTTGTGTATATATATGGTGTTGGAGCTTGACTTCGTGTCCTTGCACATTCCTGGCAAGTGCCATAACCACTGAGCCATGGCTCAGCCCTCTTTCTTATATTTGATAAATAAACAATTAACATATAAGCAGAACATGATCACAGAGGTTTAAAGAAACTTCGGTTTCACCAGTGTTCTAGAAAGGCATTTGGGAGGCATTTGAAACTATTCATTAAAATTCCATTTGGTAGTCATTTATGGATCTCCAAAACAGATGATTCAGAATTTTCCCAAGATTTACGTTCTTTGGCTCCTTAGAAATTTGAGATTGTTTAGGGAATTCTGGATTAAAAAAAAAAACATGATATGCATAAAAAATAATATTTTTTATTTTTTCATTTTTATTTTTTTGGGGGTACTAGGGATTAAACCCATGGCCTTGCACATGCTACATCCTCAGCCCCAGGATTTAAAATAAATTTATAAAATTTTAATATAATTTGGCAAAAAATACTGAATTTGGATAAAGTTAATGAGGTTATTCTGTCTTCACTCCCATTCAGCTCTTGGCTTCAAACATAATTATACTTTATTAGAAGCGGTTGATCTTAACTATTTATATCTAGAAGAACCTTTGGGTACCAGAAATAAACTCTAATTTGCAAATTCAATTCAAAGTTCTTGAGAAAGTCTGTTCCTCAGTCTTATTGAGAACTATAATATGCTAAGAAAAATGGGATTTTCACATTTGGTTAAGTAATCCAATTGAGTTTGTTCTTGTGTTCAAAGTAGATAACTTTAGATATTTAGCATCAGCACTATGTCTGAAGTTTTGATCATAACTTAATAGCTCCTCTTAAGTAACTGTATTTGGCAAGATGGGCTAAGAACAAGTGGTCACTCAAGTTAGTCTGAGGGATCCTGGAGACCCCCTAAAATTGAATTATTAAAAACAAATTTTTCATGTTTCAAAACATTATATAAGTAAAACATTATGATTTGTAATTGGCCTTCAATGTGATTTTCAAATTTTTTTATTATTATCATTGCATTGGTGATGTAGTCAGGGAATTTAAAATTACTTTTGCACACACATTTGGTATGTGGCTCTTTGTCTGTGGAAGTCCTTCTCATGCTTACTAGCATCCCTGCCAGGGCAGCATCCCTTATTTTCTAAGTGGTGCTCATCCGTGAGGGTGAGGCTGCTCCTTTGTTTTTGGCAAATGTCAGGCTTCTCTACTCCCCTTTACCACCTCCAAGCTGCCAATCCGATTTCCAGCCTTTTAGTTCTCTAGGCAAGTCCCCTTTCTCCTAGTAGAAAAGGAATTCCAATAGAAATACCAGAAGCCTCATTTGTATCACATCAACTTTTTTCTCCTTTTCTTTTCTCAACTTGCAAAGAGGAGCTGGGGCTGAGCTGCCTTGCAGTTGAAAATTGATAGGCCAGAAGTCTTTTCAGTTAAAGTGATTTGTTCTTACAGAATTCCTGGTTCAGTCTTGTGATGCTCCAAATCTGTTCTCAGCCGTTTTTTTCTACCCTAGAGCTCAGATAGCACGTTTGCCATCTTTTCAATATGTAAGTCTGTGATGATCCTTGGCTTATATTGCCAAGTGTCTAGGTGTTTCTTAAATGTCAGAGACTTGAGCCACTTCAATTTTTTGCAGTCCCTTAAGAAATGAAAGTTGACGTAACAAGGTTATTGTGTTATAATAAATGCAATACAGAAATTGCAATGTTATGTTGTGTACAAGATTATTTTGGGATTTATATTTAGTTCGTAGCACATTTGAAGTAGTGTGGTCTTATCCTAGGGCGCTAGTTTTATGTTTCATAACAGACATCTTTCATACCCCTAGTATGGAACTTTACTACATACAGATAACCTTATTTAGAGAAAAGTTCAGAAGCCTACATTTGAGGGCCTTTTTGAATGTGAGGCCCTTTGCCACCTGTGGAGACCTTTTCGGTGACCTTTCCTGTCTTTTAAGAATGCATGATTTGCCCTTGGCTTAACATTTATTTCATAATTGTTTCATACAAGACCTCATTTTTCTCTTTGTAAAGAGAACTCTTTAGTTTAAATACATGACATTAAAAAGTCGGTTACACTTGTTTAAGCTGAGCTGAAATTCTAGGGGAATTGTTTTGGTTTGCTCTCACAAGCATTTCAATTCAATACTCTTTGTGTGGCTGTAACCCTCTGCAGGGCTGACTCATTCTAGAGGCTTCAGGTGTTGGAAGCCTATGCAACATTTGTCATCTTAGACATGGCTCTCCAGTGAATGCCTTGGTTGTAATTAGGAATAAAAATGAATAATCCCGACGTGAAATCTGGTGTCTTTCTGCCATTCTGCTCCTGGAGTCTTGACCTGGCAGTGGAGCCTGTGTGGCATGCTGAAACAGTTTGCTGGGCTCATTGTTTCTGATTGACAGGACATGCTATTTGGTGACAGGCTGACATCGTGGTGTGGAGTTAGGGCAGGGAGGTCAGGTCATTCAGCTTGGTGGGGTTTCACACAGTCAGATGGATCAGATGTGTTGAAGGGGATCTAAGCTAAAAAGGGATATTGAATTATATTCAAAGCAGTATTTGTTGGTTGGAAAAGGCAAAGAATAAAAAGGAAAGAAAAACAAAGACCATGGGGTATGCATGTGGGGAGGTTGTAAAGTAGCATTTCAGTGTTGACCTAGTTTCCACCATCCTTTCAACCCTCATGAAAACCCTCAATTCTACTTTCATTTTCTTATCTCCACTTTGAGGACAGATATTGAATTAGTCATTGGTTTTCAGCCTAGTAATTTTACACACTTGTTCAAGTCTGTGGAGCGCTTGGAGGCACAGGTGATAGGAAAGACTTTTGAGCCCTAGATTTCCTAGTCCTGACTTTCCCTTTGCTTTCCCTTGGTTTGACATCAAACTCCTGCTTGCAGATGACTCCAAACCCTTACACATAGTCTGTCAAAATGAAGGCATGAAATTCTGGGGGCTCTCAGGGGAATGTCCTGTATTTTCATTCCCTATGAGGTGAAGCCTCAGGTACTGCTTTCTGAGGACTGAGGTGAGGGCGCAGAGGTAACTCTTATACCCACATGGCCTTTTACCTTATTGTGTTCAGTTGGGATTGATCCGCTGCTTTTGGTTAATCATAGTACTTGGCAAGAGAGATTTATAGTGGGCCATGTTGCTAGGTTTTGGTCTGGAGTGAAAAATGGAATGATAAGTTTGATTCCAGAACTCTCTTGGTCTTTTCTAGTTGGGAGTGATGGCATGGGTGGCCACCCAGAATGAGTGGTAGAACCAAGTTCACAACTCTGATGTTTGCTGCAAATGAAATCAGGTTGTAGAACTCCAGAGAATCCTAGACCCGAGGGTGCAATGGTTCAGAAAGTATAATCTTGAGAATTTCCTAAGACTAGAAGGGATGGGAACCCTGTTGCCGTAGGCTTGGAGGTCTACTCCTAGGGAAGCCACTAGAGAGGATGACAGAGAGTGGTAGTGGACTTGGAGGTCAAACAAAAGCTATTAGGCACAGTCTCACAAGGATGGGACCATCTGCATGCCTCTCAAGCCTTATGATCTTTGCCAATTACATTGAAACTCTTCACACAGCAGAACTGAGGCTTCTGTGGCCATGAACTGAGCTTTTCCATATAAAGGACTTTGAACCAATACTTGTTAAATGAATGAATAAAGTTAATGAATAAGTAGAAGATATTCTTTATGTCTTGAAAATAATTTTAATCTTGATTATGAGTTTTTGCTATCAAAGGGAAGACAGCAGGGTAAATAGACCTTTCCAAATACTTTATTGCAGTGACAGATTGTGTCTTCTTGAGAGACTGAGTATAAGACAGGTCTTTATTATGAAATGTTCTGCCCAATTGGCCTTTCTGCAACAATGCAAGTTTTCCTATATCTTTACTCTCCAGTTTAGTAACTAGTGGTCTATTGATGACTTAAAATGTGTCATGAGCTGGGTGTGGTGGTGCATGCCTGTATTTCCAGCAGTTCGGGAGGCTGAGGAAGGAGGGTTGTAGGTTCAAAGCTAGCTCCAGCAACTTGGTGAGGGCCTAAGCAACTTAGTGACACTGTGTCTTAAAATAAAAAATAAAAAGAGCTTGAGCATGTGGCTCAGTAGTTAAGGGCCTCTGGGTTAAATCCCTGGTAGCCACTTCCCGCAAAATGTGGCATGAGTGACTGGGAAACTGAATTATTCATTTAATTTTAATTAATCTAAATATAAATTTAGATAGCCACAGGGGCAAATGGATAGCATTTGGAAAGCACACTTTCAAAGGGAAGCATTTATATCCAAATCCATGTATTTTATAAAACAGCATTAATAAGTGAAATGCAATACCACAGTGCTATGAATCCAAAGAGTGCTGTGAATCCTTTATCATTATCCTTTAAGTAGATTTTTTAAAAAATTTATTTAAATGCTCTTAGGTTTTCCCTTGCGAAAGATACCTGTTCTGAGTCCCCTCCCCTTTGTTTTTTGTTGTTGTTATATGCCCAGAGGAGGAACAGCGTGTCCAGTTTTGTCTGAGAGTGCTTAAGAAATGCGGATAAACATGATTATGAGCACCTTTTTCTTATGTGGCAGATTTTGATGATTGCCAGATATGGGGAATTTGTGACCAGAAGTGTGAAAACCGATTGGGCCATCACCTGTGCCACTGTGAAGAAGGGTATATCTTGGAGCATGGCAAGCATTGCAAAGCTAATGATTCCTGTGAGTACGAAAGGACACCTTCTCTGAACAATAGACCTCTCTAACAATAGACTTCCTTAGCTGATGGTGAAAGCAATAGCATTTAAGCAGGCAGCAGGGTTTTATCACCCTGAATCAGGGGTGTCCCCTTCTGCCAGGAGAATGGGTCAATATTAATTTCCTACTTTGATTATTAAGGACTGATTTCTATATTAATAGTGGCCATTATTATTATTATTTCTTTTTGGTTTATTGTGTCATTGTGTCATTCACCACATTTAACTGTGGAATAAGTTTATGCCTACATTTGACTGACTGGGATATTGAACTTTTAATTAATTTACTCACTCCAATTGTAGGTGGCATTTATCTATAGAAATAATTTTGGTATTGCTCATGCAAAATTTATTTCAAAATGGACATTCTATATTTGGATTAAAATTTGTGTTAATATCCTCATTCTGGGGATTTTGTTGGAATAAGGGTGCTCTAGTACTCCAAAGCATTTTTGTCACCATTAATTTCTGAGTCTCAATTTAAACTATCTGACTTCCTTCCTTCCTTCCTTCCATCCTTCCTTCCTTCCTTGACCCTGCTGGTGACTGAACCTAGGGTCTTATGCACTCTAGGCAAGTGCTCTATACCCCCACTCTTAATTTCTTTTTTTCAGCTGTGATTTCATACTTGATTCTAAAGTGTTTTTGGTGCCTTCGGAAATTTTAGTTTGCATGATCTACAAATTGTCCATTTTCCAGTTGTTTTTATTTACATAAAAATACCTAATTTGTTGTATACCAATTTTTAGGTGCAGCTGATTTTTTTTTTAGAGAGAGAAATCAATTTTGTCTATTTTTTCATCTGGTTTTAGTTTTTCTGACACTTAGTAGTGTATATGGTGCTGGGGTTTGAACCTGGGTCTTTGCACATGCCAGGGAAGC
This sequence comes from Aplodontia rufa, assembly GCA_004027875.1. Taxonomy (NCBI): domain Eukaryota; kingdom Metazoa; phylum Chordata; class Mammalia; order Rodentia; family Aplodontiidae; genus Aplodontia; species Aplodontia rufa. The sequence continues at coordinate 82,956 of PVKS010000743.1, read as the reverse complement.
TCTGTGACCGCTGAGCCATTGCTCCAGCTCCAGGTGCAATTGATTTTTAACCATTGAATTTATTTAATTTTGGAATAGGTAAAGTAAGTTCAACGATTTTAAATTGTAAGAAGAAATTAAGTAAAATGTCTCCCACCATCTCCTTTCCCCTCTGTTAAGCTCCTAATTCCCCTCTTCCATAGGTGATTGCTGTTTTTTCATTTTGATTCTAGAGACTTTTAAATGAATACATGAGTAGATGCAAATATACTATATTTTTATGAATATGTCATAGGCTGTACACTCAGTTCTGCATCTTGCTAATGTCACTTAACATATCTTTGAGAGTTTTATTTATTAGTACGTAAAGCTCTTCCTCAATTCCTTTTGCTTTTTTTAAAGAAAGGAGAGAATGAGAGAGAATCAGTTTTATTTATTTTTTCATCTGGACTTTGTTTCTCTGACACTCAGTTGTGTATGTGGTGCTGGGTTTGATCCTGGGTCCTCATGCATGCCAGGCAAGCACTCCAACCTCTGATTCACTGCTCCAACCCCTCAATTCTTTTTTTATGGTGGCAAAATATTCCATTTTTGTATTAACTACTATATGCATAATTAGTTAACTTATTTAACTAGTCCCCTTCTGATGGATTTTTTTTAGATAAAGAGAGAGAGGGAGAGAAATAGAAAAATGGAATCAATTTTATTTGTATTTTCATCTGGTTTTTGTTTTTCTGATACTTAGTTGTGTATGTGGTGTTTGGGACCCAACCTGGGTCCTTGCGCAGGCCAGGCAAGTGCTGCAACTGCTGAGCCACCACTGGAGCCCCTTTCTGATGGACCTTTAAATAATTCAAATAATGTCTTATCTTTAGCTCTTGCAAATAAGATTGCAATGAATAACCTTGTTCATATGTGATTTTGCATACCTGTAAGTTTAAAGATAGAGCAGATTGGATCCACCATTGCCATAGTTTTTACAAAGTTATTTCCTGGATTTTTTTTTTTGTTGTTGTTGTTGTTGGCAGTAGTGGTGGGACTAGAACCCAGGACCTTGTGCATGCTAGGCAACTGCTGCACCCTTGAGCTACATCCCCACACTGGTAATCTTTAAGACACATTCCATGTTTAACAGAATCTAAATTCGCACATGGAGATAAGGTGCCTATATCATCAAGGACTCTTGGAAATAACTGGTATATTCTCTTCAGTGTCATTGAAAGTGCATGGATTAGAAGTCAGGACACTTGAACTCCTGCTAGATTCTGTTCTTAACTGACTGTGAAATTGGGTACTTCATTAAGCATCTTTGTGCCTCAGTTTTCCCATTGGCAAAATGGGTAAAATGATTGCTGTCTACATCAGAGGTTTATTTTAGAATCAAAGAAGGTAACACACAAAAGCATTTGAAAAGGCAGAAGGTGTGGAAGCTACTCCACTTCCTGGCTCACCTGGAGTGCTATGCTTTCTTTCTTCACATCTAGCTGGTGAGGCTTCTGTTATCTTCTCCAACGGTAGGGATTTGCTAATTGGTGATATTCATGGACTGAGCTTCCAGATTCTAGTAGCGTCTCACAATCGTGGAGTGGCTGTGGGTGTGGATTTTCACCATCGCCTGCACAGAGTTTTTTGGACAGACACCGTGCAAGATAAGGTAAATAGAAATTTCAGGAACATAGCTTGGGTTAGCAGAATAGAACCTCAAACACAAAGTGTTGATAGCTTCTCATTTTGGAGGGAGTAGAAGGGAAAATTCCTTTGTTTCCTAACAAAAAGGCCCTTGAGATAGTTTATGTTAATCAGCACCTTTTCGTGCTATACTGTTACATGTGACCTATTAAACAAAGCCGTCTATTATATGGATTAGCCTCGAGCAACTTTTAATTTTATTCAAAAAGGAGTCCAAAAGTCTAATTAAAAGAAATAGTAGACATTCTTTCAAAACTGGTTAGAGATTTGGTAGTAATTTTTGAAACTTGATCATTTAAAATGTAAAAAGTACTCTGCTTTCCTGGATGATAAAAATCAGATTTTTGCCTGCATCTTCTAAATGGAAATGTAATTGAAGATTGGGTAACAAATATTGACAGAATTTTGTGTAACAGCCAAAATTTCACTACAGTATCTTATATGGCAAGTCTGATGGATTTAATTTCAATTTTGAGTAATGCAATGGAGGTTTTTAAAACATACAGAGACTCCTGAAGAGTTGTGGAATTTTATTAATTTATTCCTCCTGTATTTCCTTATACCATTAATAAGATTCTAAGTCACTTAAATGACAGCTTGCATAAAATTTCTAAAATCTGGGAATTTGGATTACTAGCAACTCTGATTTGACAATAACTCAAAATCAAAACAAACCACCAACAACAACAACAACTCCTCCACCAAAAATCCACACTCTTTAAGCTTTGGATAATTGCCAAGAATGGGAAATGCAGACTTTAAGAAAACAAAAATAAAAATGAAAACCAACTCTTGTTTTTGCCTCACCTACACTCTGGAAGAAACTCATCTTCTCTCAGTAATCCATAACGTAAAATAGCAAGCTTCTACTGAAAAAAATTTTAGGGTCTAGATAATTGATTCCTATAAAATAGATACACTTAATAAAGATAGGAAAACAGTGTCCATAGTCATGTTTAATAAGTATAATACTTTTGGGTTTTCTTTCAGGTTTTTTCAGTTGACATCAATAGTTTAAATATCCAAGAAGTTCTCAATGTTTCTGTTGATGCTCCAGAGAATCTGGCTGTGGATTGGATTAATAATAAACTTTATGTGGTGGAGACCAAGGTCAACCGCATAGATATGACAAATTTGGATGGAAGCAATCGAGTAACTCTTATAACAGAAAACTTGGGGCATCCTAGAGGAATTGCTCTGGACCCAATTGTTGGGTGAGTGATGTGAAAACACATTGATTTCTGCATTTTAGAATTTTGTCTCTCTCCCTACACCTGCTATATACCTTGGATTAATTGGAGGTTGATTCTGATTTCTTTTAGGTTCTCTACTCTAGAACCCATGTTTATTTCCTGTATCTATTCGTAGAAACTTTAAAGGAGTTGATTAAATATAATCCTGTTCAAGAATATATATATAATCTGGTTTGTAATCTGGGCTGGAGTTGTGGCTCAGTGGTTGGAGCGCTTGCCTGGCATGCTTGAGGACCCCGGGTTTGAACTCCTGTACCACATACACAACGAAGTGTCAGAGAAACAAAGGCCAGATCGAAAAAGAAATAAAATTGATTCTCTCTCTTTCTTTCTCCCTCTCTCTTAAAAAGAAAAAACCTGGGGAAAAAAGAGGATATGTAATCCAAGCACATTTTCTGGTGTGCTACTTGATGTTTTGGGCATATGAATTTAATTTTTTGCATTTGCCATATTTGCCGAGCTAAGAGATTGAATTCTCTGTTCTGATTCAAGTTACTAAATTATTACAACTAAACATTACTACATTTCACCAGTATTAAGATGATCATTCTAACATTGAATTAGCTGAAAAGTTTTTTAAGAGAGAAGAAATGTGGTTACAACTATCACTTTTAGCGTTTTCTTGTGGACTTGAGATGTCAAGCTGCTATCTCATTATGTGTAGCTCAGTGTGATTCAGCCTGGCAGACTGATCCTGTTCACTCTTCTTCAGGTTTAAATACAAATTTTCCTGATGTACACATTGGAGAAAAGTTTTAGTTATACATTGGTATAGAATATACAATGACATAATTGTAAAAACATAGAGTATAATGTGTCCTAATTTGGTCCCCAGTATTTCTCCTTCCTCACCATTCCTCTCACCCCCTGTTCTCTTCTGTCTACTCTACTGATCTTTCTGTTATTCACTAATAGTTTTTTTTTAATTAGTGACTTGTTGATGTATATGATAGTGAGATTCACTGTTACATATTCATATATGTACATAGGAAAGTTTGATCTGAGAAGAATTTTAAGAAGCAGTTTTCTCTTAGCATTTCACAGTTGAATCTTAGACCCTTGGATGCAATTTAGGCTACTTAAGTGTTGGTGACCGGTTGTTGTTCATTTTCACTTCATAATGGCAGCTATTTTTTCCTTGAAAATGATGGAAAGTTTTCTTTGGACTATGCCACTGAGTGGAGGATTGAGGAAGATAGTTTGAGAGCTCATTAGAGAGGAGAAAATTAGACTGAAGTATTAGTGCATATTAAAGTTGCCATGTAGAGTTATCAGCTTTCCTGATTGGTCCCCACAGTCTGTTTTTTTAGACATTAAAAATTTTTTTCTGGGGTTGAGGGTTTAGCTCAGTGGCAGAGCGCTTGCCTACCACACACAAGGCCCCAAGTTCGGTCCTCAGCCCTGAAAAAAAAAAAGAAAAAAAATTTTTTTTCTATTGTTTTATACCCCCATGGTTTGCTAGTCAACAGGAAATCCCATTTATCCAAACATACTATCTATGAAAACAAAATTATCCAGCTAAACTTGTAAAATAAAAAAACCTTTCATCTTTTGTTTTTCTTTTGTAGTTATTTATTTTTCTCAGATTGGGCAAGCCTTTCTGGGGAACCAAAGGTGGAAAGGGCTTTCATGGATGGCAGCAACCGGAAAGACCTGGTGAAGACGAAGCTGGGCTGGCCTGCTGGCATCACTCTGGATTTGGTAGCCAAGCGTGTTTACTGGGTCGACTGCCGGTTTGACTACATTGAAACTGTGACTTATGATGGAATTCAAAGGTAAGAAGTGTTTTTGATGGCTTTATGAGTTTGAAGGAAAGTGCATAAAATAGTCAGAAAGGCATACCAAAGAGCTACAATTAAAATACCACTTTGTTGGTTGACATGATAGCTTAAATGACCTTTGCATTGATATTTACATCAAGTGATTGACTCTAAACTTTAACTTTTCTTATGTTCCATAATAACACTCATTAAGTATGACCCAGAACATTTGATCTTTGATTTTTCCTCTTGAATCCCTCTCCTACCTGGGAGTGTAACTCAGTTGGGGAGCATTTGCCTAGCATGTACAGGGCCCTGGGTCCAATTCCTGGTACCCTCCCAAAACAACCCCCAAACTGAAACATGACTGCTCTTTGAATCCCAGAAGAACATATTATTTTTGTTCATTCTTGAGTCCATTTATTTCTCTGGATCCTTATGCTTTGGTTCCCAAGACCCTTTACATTTTAGTTTTCTAACTTTCCCTCAATTAAAAAAAAAATGTATGTATATGGGTATATATACACATTATACGTATATGTGTGTATATGGGTATATACATACACATATACGCAAATGTGTGTATATATGTCTGTACATATATATACATATACATACATATATATATTTTTTAAAGAGAGAACAGTGAGAGAATCATTTTTAGTTTTTATTTATTTTTTAATTTAAATTTTTTATTAAGGAATTGAGTTATTGTACAATCGTAAATGCATATTTTATTTAGTTTTTGTGGCCTTTGTTGCTCCAACACTTTGTTGTGTCCATGGTGTTGAGGTTCAAACCATGTCCTTGTGTGTATTAGGCAAGTACTGTAACCGCTGAGCCATCTCTCTAGCCCCAACAAAGATATTTTTATTATTTACTTAACATTATTCAGTGGGAATTAATTGGATTTTACTCCCTCCTTGTATATTTCAAATTTCAAGGAGAAATTACTTTATTCTTTTTGTTTGTTTTATTTTGGTGCTGAGGATTGGAACCAGGGCCTCAAGCATGTTCAGCCAGGAAAAAATTTTTATATTTCAGTTTTACCTGGTAGACTTCAAAGATACTTAAACAACATATTTGAATATCAAATATGCATCATTTTTTCCTCATTTGAATCTGAGTACATTCTAATAAATTAAATTATTAACTATTTTCAATCCTTATAGTTTTTTCAAAAATTGTGTAAACTATGTTCTTCAAATTTTTTTTTTTTTTTTTAAGAGAGAGGGACAGTGAGAGAGCCAGAGAAAGAGAGAAACAACTTTATTTAGGTTTTCACATGGCTAGTTGCTCCAACACTCAGTCGTGTACGTGGTGCTGGGATTTGAACCCGGGTCCTCTTGCTTGCCAGGCAAGCACCGAAACCGCTGAGCCACCGCTCCAGCCCCCTGTTCTTCAAATTTTGAACAAGAAAAAAGTTACTATTTGTAGATTCTGCAAATAGGCTGGCCAGTTTAATTTTTCCAAATGACTTTTATTGTTTTATTGCTGGTTTTATTTTCTATTGTATCATTTTCTTCTATGGGGCCTCAGTTTCCTTCACTATAATATCAGAGAAAAAATCTCTGCTTGTTTAAAAGAAGCAGTTGGGTATTAATACTATGACTTTCTGTCACTCAAACTGGCATATTGAGGGGGGCTGGAGTGGTGGCTTGGTGGTTACGGTGCTTGCCCGGCATGCACAAGTACACAGGTTCAAACCCCAGCACCCACGTACACAACTAAGTGTCAGAGCAATGAAAGCATGTGGAAAACTCAATAAAAATTGATTCTGTCTCTCTCTTTCTCTCTCTCACTGTCCTTCTCTCTTTAAAAAAAAAAAACAAAAAAACTGGCATATTGAGAACATTAATTTTTAAAAATTTGTTCATGTTCATACATATTGGAGGGATTCGTTGCTACACATTCATATATGCATACATAATGACAAAGTGATTTGAGCCCAATCCTTATCCAGTGTCTCCCCCTCGTCACTCACTTCCCACTCCATTGTCTTCAATGTGATGCCCCCTATTACAATTAAGTGTCCATATACATATATATGAATTGGATTTTCAAGATTTGAATGCCTGCATGAGTATTATTTGCCTTCTCTGGGGAGTCAAGTGTACCATACAGAATTAATAACCCACCTTGTTCCTCCCTTTCCACCCTCTCTCTCCCCCCACCCTCCTTCATAGCTATAATTTCCTTAGATTATGTGATACTTTGAATTTGGTGTATCTAGTAAATAAACTTGTCTAACATTCACCCTATCCTTGTATTTACTCCAGCTTATGCAAATAAGAGAAACCATTTAACCCTTAAGTCTCTGGATTTGGCTTATTTTGTTTAGCATGATTTTTTTTCCAGTTCCATCCATTTACCTGCAAAAGCCATGATATCATTCTTTCTAGTAGCTGAGTAGAACTCCATTGTATATATATACCACAGTTTTTTGATCCATTCATCTAGCGATGGGCATCTGGTTTGATTCCATAATTTAGTTATTGTAAATTGAGCCACATTAATTTAATGAAAAAGTATTAGTCAACCTGATGTCTTGTAAAAACAATTGGGAAAATTACCTAATTTTTTTCTCTTTCCATGTGATGTTTTAGTATTATAATATATAGTCTCAATATTTTTATGCTAAGGTTAAAGTAAAATATAAAAGATAAAAATCAACGAAGTTTCAGAAATATTTGAGTGGTGCTGGCAGTGAAAAAACATCCAAGAAATATAAAAGCTGAGTACAGCTGTAATCATAAAGCCCTTGCCTCTTGCTTTGCCAGCAGGTGGCATTCAGCCTTGTAGGATTTGCTAACTAAAAAAAAGAAACCCATTCTCTCATTTCACTGTGCCCTCTCATTATCAAGTGTTTCTAAGTGTGCACTTCCTTGCAGCCCTTGGTTTCTTTGTTTTCTCCCATTAGGGTGCTTCGCAGTTTTAGTGCCTTCCAGTCCTTTCTTAGAACTCTATTGTGCTTCTTTAGCTTTCAGGAGCTGCCAAGATTTTTCTTTTTTGAGATCTTCCTATTATGTCAAAAGAAATAAAATAAGAGTTTTTTTCCTTGCGAACCGTCCTTCTCGTTTGTTTCACGTGTCTAGCTGAATCGCCACTTATATAGAGGTAGTTGTGGCAGGTGCTCTTGATTTCTTCCCCTTGTTTGGCCTCTATTGCTTCTGTTTTCTTCCCATGCAGCTCTGGGCATCCCGTGCCTCCCTCACACATATGATCCGTTGAGAGTTTCATCAGACAGATGCATAAGAGTGGTGGCTTTTGATGCCCCTTGCCATCCCGCTCTCTAGTTGCTGAGAAATGGCCAGTGGGGTAATGGGAAGTATTTGTTTGGGACATCTTCCACCAGACTTCCCACCCTTATTACACTTTTTTGCCTATGGAATTTGATTTTTTTAAAGAATCAATTTTATTTATTATTTTTCATCTGTTTTCTGTTTTTCTGACACTTAGTTGTGTATGTGGTGCAGGGGTTCGAACCTAGTCCTTGTGCATGCCAGGCAAGCGCTCTAATTTCTGAGCCACCACTGCTCCATCCCTTACCATCTGCAGAATTTGAAATGCTCTTTCACATCTTTGCTTTTTATAGGTGAGGCAACCTTAAAGAGAGGAAGAGTAAGTGAGAAAACAATAATTTTCCCCCCAAATTTAGAACAAGATAGAGAATTGACTAGGTCTAGAATTCAAATCTCAATGGTCTTTAACAAGAAGCAGCATGAAAATCCTATCAAGTATAGATGGATTTTCACATGTATCTATTTTTTTTTTAAGAGAGAGGGATAGTGTGTGTGTGTGAGAGAGAGAGATGGAGAGAGAATCAATTTTTATTTAGTTTTTCATTTGGCTTTCATTGCTCAGACTCTTTGTTGCATACTTGGTGCTGGGGTTCAAACCTGCCTCCTTGTGCATGTCAGGCAAGTGCCATAACTGCCCAGCCTCAGCTCCAGCCCCCACATGTATCTTAAAATGTATCTTTTCTGTGTATTCTGTATTGTAACAAGAAATGATTCAGCTTTTCAGGTATTTAACAGAACTAACTACACCTTTAATGAAAAGAAAGCAAAACAAAAAATTGTGCGATGTATACATATGTTTTGAAACAGGAAGACTGTAGTTCATGGAGGCTCCCTGGTTCCACATCCCTTTGGAATAAGCTTGTTTGAAGACCACGTGTTCTTTACTGATTGGACAAAGATGGCTGTAATGAAGGCAAACAAGTTCACAGAGACCAACCCACAAGTGTACCACCAGTCTTCCCTGAGGCCCTATGGGGTGACTGTTTACCATGCCCTCAGGCAGCCCTCTGGTAAGCCTCCACCGAGTGGTAACCCTGTTCGGTACTGGACTTGTTAAAGGTATTTTTCCAAAGCTTTGGAAGCTAATGATGGGGAGCTCAGGAGATCTGAGTGTTGTTCTCAAATATATGTAAGGTTATCTAGAGAATTACAGCCTTGGACTTTGGTTCTGTAGATCATGGGCATTGAGAAATTAGAATTAAAGTGCTGAATCTAGAGGAAGCTTAGAGATTCATTTAGTAGATGTTTATTGGCTCCTGCAGCGTGCCGGGTCCTGTCTGCATACCTGGGGATCGAGCTGTAAGCAAACCAAACTCAAATATCCTCATTCTACTGGGCGAATGTCCTGTTTTGGAACTCTGATATTATCGTGAAGAAAACTGAGGCCCCATAGAAGAAAATGACATATCTAAGAGCTCCTATGCGTAGAGTCAAGGCCATTTATTTCTTCGCTCTTGTATACGTGTGGGTCTGTTCTTTGGTTTGTGTTGAGTCTGTCATGGGCCAGCTGGGCCAGTGTCTCTCTGGCTGGTCACTTATTAAAGAAAAGAAATATTTTGCTTCAGACACTGTTTAATCTTCTGTTGTTTTGCAATAATTTTGTTTGTGTTTCAAGGTTTTAAACTGAGCTTTGACATGTCTTATCTGGACTGTCCATGACTCTTTTCTGTATTTGCTTGTGGATCATAGAAGAGAAATACCCTAAACTAGACTGTGTTGGCAGAAAGCTTATACTGGTGAACTATAACTTAGAGAAATACAGATTTGCCTTCAAACTCTCATGTTAAGTGATAAAACTGCTTCGGATGGAGAAAGACTATAAGGCAATTAGGTTGATTTTAAAAAACAACTAGAATTGATACATTCAGGTGAATAATCTTCAGTGTCATCATCCTGGGAAAATATATACTTATCTTAAAATATGTTGGAAATGTCTACTTGGGATAGTTTTCAGACTCAATTTATGAAGCTACTGATTTCATAGCTCCCCTTACCCAGTTTGATCATTCACATTATTTCCCCAAATCAATCCAACTAGGAAGGGAAAGAGAATATTTTTTCAGAATAAGTGAAACACTCAGAAGACAATTTAGAAAGCAGATGTGAAAGTTTTTTTTTTAATTCATTCAACATAGTCTTACATATTGGAGGGAATCGTTGTTACGTATTCATGCATAGATGGATATTGACAAGGTAAGTTAAGGCCCATCCTAGTTCAGGATCTCCCCACTTCCACCACTGCCTACTCCCAGGTCTCCTCCGCTTTACCCCCATGTTATATAGAGAACTAAGCATATACATGTGTACTAATTTTTGAGTTTTCTAATCCTCTCTGCCTGCCTGTGTATTGTTGGGCTTCTCATGGGAGTCGAGAGTTCCTAGCTGCATTGATAACCCCCCAATCCCTCCCTCAAAGTTTTGTCTGTGGCAGCCTTGTATACAGCATGCAGTGACTGTCCCAAGGTCACTACCTCCAGGGTGGCTTTGGGAAGTATAAACTGGTTTCTAGTTTAGTTATTTAGCCACTGAAAAATCTTGTCTAACCTTTCAGAGCCATCTGCAAAATTGGGATAATAATATTTACCCCTTGGAGTTTATTTGTCGTATTTTGGCTTTTTACAAAATAAGTACCCAGTCAGTAATAACCATTTATTATGTTTTATGAATGGTAAAAATAGCACTGAAGCCTTTTATTTTTTAAAGATTTGGGGTAGTTATTTCTTTTTCTTTTAAAAAGAAAGAGGGACAGTGAGAGAGAGAATTTTATTTAATTTTCCATCTGATTTTCATTGCTCCGACACTTAGTTGTGTACATGGTGCTGTGGTTTCAGCTGGGTCCTCATACCTGCCAGGCAAGTGCCATAACCACTGAGCCACTGCTCCAGCCCCTGGGATACTTATTTCTAACCACTGAAGCTATCCGACAGAATCTGACATGATTACTGTGGAAAAAGAATTCCATAGCTCTCTGGTGACAGGAGTCTTATTTTTTTCCACCACCGGATTGAGAATGGACAGATCGGAAGGGAAATTGGGAGGGCTTGTGCTGCCGGATGTGGATGCATCGAGCAGCAACCAGGAGTGATGGCCCCAAGGGGTTGCAAACCCATTGCTCATTTTATCTGCAGGGCCCAATGCGGCTTCATGTGTCTTGGAGAGTCACACATTTCTAATTGTGATTGAATCCTGTGCATTTTCCCCTACAGCTAGCAACCCGTGTGGAGATAACAATGGGGGCTGCGAGCAGGTCTGTGTCCTCAGCCACAGAACTGACAATGATGGTTTGGGTTTCCGTTGCAAGTGCTTATTTGGCTTTGAGCTGGATACAGATGGGCGCCACTGTGTTGGTAAGAAATCTATTTTGGATGGTCTTTCTGGATGGCAGCACAGGGTACCTAGAAAACTGCTTCTGTGCCCTGGGCCAGTTCACTGACTTCTCTGCAAAAAGGCTTTCTGTGTCCCACAGAGCACGTTCTTTGGTAGGCACCACTTTCTCTGCACTTAGAGCTATATTTGAAGGTATAATTTTCTGTGTTTTGGGATTTTCCTTTAATTCCTCATTTAAGATTTTCTTGGTCATCTTTTCCCCTTTGTTTCCTAAAATGTTTGTCTCCTTTTATTAACTATGGTCTTTGAACTCCATATGATTGAATTTTGTGTTCTTTTCTGTACTATGTATATGATTTCTACTTTTTCTTTTTTTGGGATGTGTGTGTGTGTGTGTGTGTGTGTGTGTGTGTGTGTGTGTGTGTTTGGTGCTGGGGGTGGAAACCAGGCCCTTGTATGCTTTAGGCAGGTGCTCTACCTTTGAGCTACACCCCAGCTCTACTATTTCCATTTTAGACATTAGCTTTCACTTTGACGGGAAGAGAAGTAGCCATCTCATTTATTGTCTTCTCCTAGATCCCCCATTCATGCCCTTTTAAGCCAGGTAGGTTAATCACATCTGGCTTTATTGCTGTATCGAAAACAAACTCCTGTGTATTAGGGTGGCTCAGTTCCTCGTGAGTTTTTCACTCCAGTTCAAACTGTCTTTTTTCCCATCTGCCTCTGCTTCTGTTTCACTCTCCCAGATGGTTTCCTTTCTTCCTCTTTGGTTGCCTACACATCATAATTCAGCCATTGCGCGGGCCTCAGCCAATGATGAAATACACCTATAATATCTGTTTCTCTCATTTTCCCTTTTGCAATTCTCTTTTTATTCCTTTGATAAATTCTTGCTTTCCAGATGATCCTTCTGGAAAGTTCCATGGATTTTTAAGTTTCTGACTTAGTAAATAAGTTCTTAGATTCTAACTCAGACACATTTGCTGACATTGTGGGGAGTCCTAGATTCAGACAACAATCGCCACCATTTAAGAAGTCATGTATTTATAACTTTTATCAATAGTACATTGTCTGATGATTTTGTTTTCAGTTTCCTTTCTGCAGTTTTTATCTGTCCTGGCTATATTGCCTTCACCACTGTCTTTTTGAGTTCCAGATGTACTGTCACAGTTCCTTCCTTTCTCTTACGTGTTTCCTTTATTCCTCTTCTCTCTTACCTTACTGTGATTGTTTGCTGTTAATTCTTTCTGGTCTTGAAACCTCAAACACTGCCATAGGATTCTTGGAGTAAATTTCTGTACAAAAGTTATGCCGACTTGAGAATTTTGAAGGAATTACTATGTAGTTTAGATAATTCTATTTAAAATTGTAAGTATATGGACACTATTTTTAATATAAAGAGACCCTAAGTACAAATTTGTCAGGAAAAAAAGTGTCTAATACTTGTATCACCTTCATTGTTGCTTACCTTTTTTCTTCCCTTCCATTATTTCCAGCCATGCTTTCCACAAATTTGTTATGTTTATTTCAGAATTCTATTTCATGAGTATAAAGTGTACCTTATGAACATGTAAGTAATTTGTGTGGAATGTGGAGAGGGCAAGAACCATGCTGTGGCTGACCATGCTGTCCCTCTTCCTACAGCTATTAAGAACTTCTTGATCTTTTCATCCGAGTCGGCTGTCCGTGGGATCCCGTTCACCCCCTCTACCCAGGAGGACGTCATGGTTCCAGTGACGGGGAGTCCTTCTTTTTTTCTTGGGATTGATTTTGATGCCCAGGAGAGCACTATCTTTTTTTCAGATACATCAAAAGATATGATTTACAAACAAAAGATTGATGGCACAGGTGAGAAGTGTGTGTGTGTGTACGTGTGTGCGTGTTTTGCCTGTTTCCAGTAGTCAAACTAGTAATTCATTCAGTTTAACTCTGTATGCACTTTTTAAGCAAAATCTTTAATAAGCTTGCTAAACACTTTCCGAATTGAGAAAAAAAATTATTTTTTTAAATGAATTATGCTGAAACAACACTTTTTCTTTACTTTCAAAAGAAGTTACAAATGATGATGTATTTTACTCGTGACAAATATTAACACAAGAGGAAGGTCAATTGTCTGAAAACCATTGATAGATTAATTGACTTGAAGCTGTTCAGATTTGTCCAATGAGATTAACTTTCTTTAGGGATACTGGCCTACTGGCATACCAATGGCTGGGCTTGGAATGACAATAATTTCTTTCTTTTCTTCTTCTTTTTTTAAAGAGAGAAGGACAGTGAGAGAGAGAGAGAGAGAGATGGAGAGAATCAAATTTTTATTGAGTTTTTCACATGGTCTTCGTTGCTCTGACACTTAGTTGTATATGTGGGTGCTGGGGTTTGAACCCATGTACTTGTGCATGCTGGGCAAGTGCTGTAACCGTGGAGCCACCGTTCCAGCCCCAGACAATAATTTCTTTTTCTTTTTCTTTTTTTTTAATAAAGAAAGAGGGACAATGAGAGAGACAGAGAAAGAGAGAAACAATTTTATTTCGTTTTTCACATGGCCTTAGTTGCGCCAACACTTAGTTGTGTATGTGGTGCTTGGGTTTGAACCCGGGAGCTCGTGCTTGCCAGGAAAGTGCCGAAACCACTGAGCCACCGCTCCAGTCCCCTGACAATAATTTCTTAAAGCTAAATGAATTATATATAAGTATAGATCAGCAAATCCACATTTAAGTTCTAATTGATTGAAATGCTCTTAAAATTTTTATAATCATCAAAGAAGGCAGATAAATTATAGTAAACCACACTTATTGTTGGATACTTTGTTTGGATGATGGTATGACCTATTAAGTTGATTTCTGTATCTGTTAATGGGTTGAAACTTGAAATAATAATAACTGGAAAAAAATTGGTAATTGTGTTTATACACCAATGTAACAGCACTAAGAGGTCTAGTTCATGAGAGAAACTGCATGAATTTTGAATCCTGACTTTCCATGGTGTTTAGTTATGTGACCTTCCAAGATTATGAGGCTGTGCATACCTCTGTCACTACCTTTTTAATTAGCTGTTCTTTCTCTTCTTTGATTCCAACCTGCAGAGGAGTTGATCTGCAGTCTACCTCTTCTCCATCATCTTGGATTCCTTGTTTATCAGTCCTTATCTTTGATACTTTGGTCATCTTCTCAAAAATTGTTTCTTTCGTAACAATATTTCTTGCATATTCTTTCTTGTATTCCTTAAAGGTCTTTTCTCCTTTGCCTGTCCTATAAATAACTGTAATCTCTGGTGTTCGGTACTGGTTTTCTTCTCTCTCTCTTTTTTTTGAATAATGTCATAATGTCAGGTCTTTGATTCTCATCTGTGTAGCAATTATTAATTAGTGTGGGAGCCTTTTTGTGGAGAATTTACTGAGTGTTTGTTTTCTTAACCTGGAAAGAAAGGCCAAGGAAGCCTTCTCATAGGGGCTGATGAACATCTCCACCTGAGTTCTCTCTCTGAGGTTCAAATCCAGGGTGCCTCATCTGATATCCCACAATTACCTTGAAATTGACATGTCCAAGTAAACTCCTTCATCCAAATCTTCCCAGATCTTTCTTCTTTAGTGGAAGAGCACAACCACTTGCCCCTTCCACACAGCATTGGTTTCCTGTGATCTTCTCCCTCTTCTTTACCCTCTGTTATTAACTCATTAACCCTAAAGCACAACTCCCAAACAGGTAGAGTTCTCAATCTCTCTCCCTCTCACTTGTAAGTCTTTGCTTTCATGTGGCCCCAGTTCTCTGATTCCTTTGGGGAAACTCTTCACACTTCCCCCTTGCCATATGTACTCATGCGGTATGCACATGAGCCTGTGCTCGGTGCCATCCTAGGCATACCTCCACCACAGCACCCATTACTCTTTTATTTTTGTTTCTGGACCCAATGGTCTCTTCTCTCCCATCTTACTATAAATTCTTTGTGGGCAATGCCTACACTTCTTTTGAGACACTTTACTTCCCTATGATTCAGTTTCCTCATCTGTAAAATGGGCAATATCATATCTATTTGATTAAGTGGCTGTGAGGAGGGATGAATCTATATAAAGTATTTGTACCAGTTCCTGGCTCATAGTAAGTGCTCAGTTAATGTAAGCTATTATTATTAGTAGTATTATGTTACCTAATATTTAAAATGGTGCCTATCACACAGATGACTTTCTTTTTATAATTTGCTGAAGCAATGACTAGAAATACACTAGAATTTTTTCTAATGTAGAAAAAAGAAATATAATTACCTATTCTGACTGAGAGTTTCCTAGTGGAGGAAAGAAAAATAAAGAAAGAAGAGGGGAAAAACGTAAACATTTTTCAGAAAGAAAAGTGGTTTCTTTTCTCCTGTACCCAGTTCTAATTTCCTTCTGGTATCTTTCCTGGTCTTTTCCAAACTTGGCAACTTCGTGGTTATGAAAGACTGTTGAAAGACTTGTGAGAGGGTTGGGTGGTAACACCTCCAGTCACCCCCTGGTTGTACCTGGCAGTGTCAGCTCCTCAGAGCTGTCTGGGGGTGGTAGTAGGTGAACTCAGGTATCTTTTCTTCAGATGTTCTGCAATGAGAATTTTTTTTTCTGGAAGGTTGAACAAGGGAGTGAGTCCAGACCACACCTCTCCTGGTCATATTTATCAGCATCGTATCTATTCTTTGAGATCCAAACTTTGGGAAATGAATAGACTTGAGGTTTATCTCGTGTTGTTGCTCAGTGGTTTACAGTTTTTTTTAATTCCACATGTGCCTGAAATATGCTCTGGCTGACACAATTTAAATATGTAGTAGTAGGAAAATTTATGTCTTATGGCTTAGTTCAAACCATGCCCGTGTTTTAACTTATAGGAAGAGAAGTTCTCACAGCTAACAGGGTGGAAAATGTTGAAAGTTTGACTTTTGACTGGATTTCAAAGAATCTCTACTGGACAGATCCTTCTCACAAGAGTGTCAGTGTCATGAAACTTGCTGATAAATCCAGACGGGCAATAGTTGAGAATTTGAATAACCCACGGTCAGTCGTGGTTCATCCCGTTGCTGGGTAAGTGTATTTGTGTTTTTCTAAGGGCTTGAAACTGTACATCTTTTAGTCATGGAAAAGTGATACCATAGGGATTTGGCAAGTTTAGCAAATTAAGATCGAAGTGTATAACTTGAAATCACCTTGAATTTTACTCTTTTAGCATAAGCGTAAGTAATCACTTTATCACCTTAAAACAAGCAAACAAACAACAACAACAACAACAACAAAACAATTCCCTCTTGGTTTGTACTGGTGTGAGATATTTTTTTCATGGTTGCAGAGGCCCAAACAATGTGGTTCAGATTTAGTAGGGAAGGAACAAAATACACAGCAGAAATACCAGGAAAAGCTTATATTCTTACCCTGTTTTAATGTATGGCTATGAAGCTTAGTAAAACTTGCTTAATCATTCTGTAGTTTTCAGAGTGAAAAGTTTTGCAGACCACAGACAAAGTTTCATGTCTTGACATTCTGTCATTGGTGGGGTCAGTCAAGAACAGACAGAACAGTCCATGGTATTCCTTTTAGCTTCTTACCTTTCTTTTAAAAATATGTTTAATACAAATGGTGCTGGGAGGGGTCTGGAGTGGTGACTCAGTGGTTACAGTGCTTGCCTTGCATGCAAGAGGACCTGGGTTTGAACCTGAGCCCCCCATATACAACTAAGTGTTAAGGAAACAAAGGCCAGATGAAAAAAATAAAAGTTATTCTCTTTTCCTCTCTCTCTGTTTCTCTCTCTCTCTCTCTCTCTCCACCTCTCTTTAAAAAAAGTTATAAAAAAAATGGTGTTGGGAAAATTGTTTATCCATATGTAGAAGAATGATTGAGTCTCTCTCACTCTGCATAAAGTCTACTCAAGGTAGGTCAGAGACCTAGGAATTAGACCAGAAACTCTGCAACTGCTAGTAGAAAATGTAGGCCCAAAACTCCAACCTGTGGGCACAGGCACTGACTTCCTTAACACAACCTCTAAAGTATAAAACTTAAAACCAAAAAAATCAATAAATGGGATGGCATCAAATTAAAAAGCTTATGCACAACAAATAAAACAATTATGAGTATGAATAGAAAGCCTACAGAATGGAAGATCTTTGCCACCTGCTCGTCAGGTAGGGCTTTAATATGCAGAATATGTAAAGAGCTTTAAAAACTTGACACCAAAAAAAATCAAATAACTCAATAAAGTAACAGAAGAATGAAACAGACACTTCTCAAAAGAAGAAATATGATTGGACAATAAATAAGGAAAAGATGTTCAAATCTCTAGTAATCAGGGAAATATAAATCAAAACTGCATTGAGATATCTTCTCATTCTAGTAAGAATGGCAATTTTCAAGAATATAAATAATAATGAATGTTGATGAGGAAGTGGGGAATAAGGTACACTCATACATTGTTGGTGGGACTACAAACTAGCTCAACCACTCAGTAATGAAGTATGGAGATTTCTTAGAAAAGTATGGAATCACCATATGATCTAGCTATCCTGCTTTTCAGTGTATAACCAAAAGACCCAAAATCAGCATACTACAGGTACACAGCTACATCAATGTTTATAGCAGTCCAATTTACAATAGATAAATGATGGAAACAACCTCTGTGCCCTTCAACAGGTGAATGGATAAAGAAAGTATGATTATGTATATGCAATGGAGTATTATTCACCTATAAAGAAGAATGAAATAACGTTATTAGCTAGTAAATGGATGGAACTACCATGCTAAGTGAAATAAACCAGTCTCAGAAAGCCAAAGGTTTCTCTGATATGCAGAAGCTAGGCCAAAATAAGGGGGAGAGAGAGAGAGAGAGAGAGAGAGAGGAAAGTGGAGGATTTCATCATAGTAGAAAAAAGATCCATGGACTAGATGAACATGACTGAGGAGGGAGAAGGGATGGGATAAGGAAAGAACAGCGGAATGAATCTGATCTTACTTTCCTATGTACATATATGAATATACCACAGTGAATCTCACCATCATGTACGTCCACAAGACACTAACTTAAAAAAACCCAATAGTAAATAGCAGAAAGATCAGTAAAGCAGAGGGAGGGAGGAAGAAAGGGAAAGGGAAAATATTGGGGGCTGTTAGAGCAAATTATAGTCCATGCTTTTATAATTATGTCAAAATGAATCCTGATGTTATATCTAACTAAAAAGAGCCAATTAAAAAAGGGAGATCACATCCAAATAGAAGGGAGAACAATAGAGTGGAAGTGGGGAACCAGGATGAGGGAGAAGGGGAGGGAAAGGGGAACAACTGGGGAATGACGCTGACCAAAACATGCTGTGTGCCTGTGTGAATATGTCACAGCACATTCCAGCTTTATACATGATCATAATACACCAATTACAAATTAATAAAAGGAATAACAATAGAGGAAGGGGACCCTGAGGAAGTAGGTGGGGAGGGAAAGGGGAAGTACTGGGGATTGAAATAGAGCTAACTGCTTTATGCATTAATGAATATGTCAAAATGAACCCCCCTATTATGTATAACTATAATGCACTAATAAAAACATTTTACGAAAGGAAAATCTGTTTGATAGCTGACAGGATTGTTTTTAACATTTCTGAGGTATGCAGTTGCATTTGAATGGGATAATAAAAAAGAGTGCTAGTAATTCACTAAAGCCCAATTAACTCACATGGTGAGCACTTGAAATACAAACCAGTTTGCGAAAAAGTATGTTTAATACTCATCTCAGAGACTTGTGTAGGACTCACAATTGTAGAGCAGGAGTCAGTGTTCAGACTCTAGGCCCATCCAAATGTGCAGCTGTGCATAACATAGGTCTATCTGCTGCCTCGAGAGTGTACACTGTCTGTTTTCATGTTCTCTTTGTAAAATAATATAAGACACATATGTCAGAACTGATATAATTGATAAGAAATCTGTGGTCCTATAGAAAGTTAACTGTTGATTTTTCTAGTGAATTTATCTTAACTAACATTTTGCAATGGTTTTGAAAAGTGCTTAAATTCTTGGTGACTTTTTCATTCAAAATAATATGAGCTCACATTGCAGAAAGTCACACTTTGGAAGTGACTAATTTTTATTCCTAGGGATTGGACAAAAAAAGAAATTTTCCCCTATAGACTTACCTTTATCCAGTCCTCACAATAAAAAAAAAATGCTTTGGGTGAGATACTGTTTGCGAATTACGTTGATTTGAATGCTTTTCTACATTTAGGATGAAATTTTTTTCCCTGAAAAATAGAGAGTGATTTGTGGCCCTGGATATTTAATTCAGAGAGAAAAAGAGAATGCATTCTACTTTATTGCTCATGGTGGTTTATTATTTTATTTCAATAACATGGAGTACTAAATATGTCGTCTTTTAAAGAATATGTTGGGTGACAATTATTTTAGGTCCTAAAGTCTAGGACAGTGGTCCTCTGTTATGGATATCCATTTTATTTTTTTAAAGAGAGGGGGAGAGAGTGGAAGAGAGAGGGAAAGAGAGAATCAATTTTATTTATTTTTTCATCTGGTCTTTGTTTCTCCACCACTTAGTTGTGTATGTGGTCCTGGGGTTCAAACCCAGGTCCTTGCGCATGCCAGGCAAGTGCTCCAACTGCTGAGCCACTGCTCCAGCCCCCTGGGTGTTCATTTTAATGTGATGTGTGATTGTGATTTTTGAGCACATATTGATAACTGGACTTTTAATTAAGAATAAGATCAGATACACTAATTTGTTCATTCTAATACCATATACAAAAAATGAAATTAATCGCAGCAAGTCTCTAGAAAGTTGGTTTGTGCTAAATTTCTGAGTCATTTTGTCCCATTGTTCACATCCTTGAATTATTACCTCTGTTTCTAGGTATATATTTTTCACTGATTGGTTCCGTCCTGCTAAAATTATGAGAGCGTGGAGTGATGGATCTCACCTTGTGCCTATAGTAAACACCACCCTGGGATGGCCCAACGGATTGGCCATCGATTGGGGGTAGGTAGGAAGCATGCAGAGACCTCATTTCCGAATTCAAACTTACTGCAGAACACATATGAGGCAAAGTTTGGTGAAGTGATGGAGCAAGGAAACTGGTACAGCATGTCCTCAGAAACTTTTTAGTCATTAATTGATGATAGGAGAAGGATGTTGAATGACATAAGAATAATTACTGCTGGGATAAAAACCAATGCATTCATAAATTTTCTGAGGAAATTTCTAGAAGCTGCAGAATGACAGGGCTTATTGGAAGGCCAGGAGGGAGGGGGCTCAATTCCCAGCCCCATTAGTAGTAGAATAAGGGATTTGATGAAATGCAAGTTGTGTGTAATTTCTTTTAGGAGGCATCTTGAGGATGGGAAAATTTTGAAGTCAATTCACAAATGTACAAATGTTTATATGCATTTTGGGAGAATTTTTAAGTGTAAGATACAGTTTTCAAGAATTGATACTCTATTTAGGAGTATAGAAGAGGAAAAGGATAAATAAACTTGTGCATATGAAATGCCAAAGAAGTTATGGGAAAAAAAGAGAAGAAATATATTTAGTCTTTTAAGCATAGATGATACTACTGATATTTTTCTTGTTGATTTCACAGGGAGAAAAAAATAAAATTCCTAACTCAAAGCAACATTTCAAGATTTCTAAAGATGACTAATTGAAAGTCATTTGATGAAAGTAGCTGTACCTTTCTATGGGGCATAAAACTTAAAATTTTAATGAATATAATTTGAGTTTTATAACTTTGATAAAGGTGTTGATTGAGCTTGCTGACGTTTAATGCCCTCAGAAAGGGTGCTCTGCTGGTTTTTGGATAACAGATAACTTACATATTTTATTGTTTTAGTGCTTCACGATTATACTGGGTAGATGCCTTTTTTGATAAAATTGAGCACAGCACCTTTGATGGCTTAGACAGAAGAAGGCTGGGTCATATAGAGCAGATGACACATCCATTTGGACTTACTGTCTTTAAAGGTATGTTTTGAAACCATGAAAAGTGTGAGTTGTTTTATACTTTGCAACTCATAACAATAAACTCATCCTCATTGGGCTCTCTCACAATTCCAGAAAATCTAGTCACTTTAAAATACAAAAAATTAAAATGGTACTATTATATATAGACAAGACATTTGGTATGTTGATGGAAAATATGACTTCAAGAGTGTGTTGTTTTGGGCACATTTACATAAGAATATTGAAAACTTACATGGGCATGGCACTTTATAGTTTACACTTATCATATAATTCCTGAGTATGTGCTTAGTTATAGAAGTTTCACGTGAGGAAATAGTAAATTAATGCCATCATCATGGAATGATTTAAGATCATTCAAGAACAAGATAACGGGGAGCTGGGTGTGGTGGTGCACACCTGTAATCCCAAAGGCTCTGGAGCAGAAGATTGCAAGTTCAAAGCCAGCCTTATAACTTAAGGAGATCCTAAGTAACTTAGCGAGTCCTGTCTCAAAATAAAAAATAAAAATGGATGGGGATGTGGCTCAGTGGTTAAAAAAAGAAGAAAAGATATCAGGAGCTATTTTTAGTAACCATTATAGGATTTCATTGTTCTCTGGTATTTGCATGAACCTCATCAGAATCCTTGTGGAAAAATGGTTACGTATATTCATCAATTGTATACTCATTTAATGACTGAAGTTTTTTAGTCAAAATATTGGGTAACTATTTTTGTTATATGGAAATGTCAGGATATTACTTATGAAAAGCAGAAAGATGTGATTATTTTTTTAACAATTTTTCCAAATAATTCTCATGCTACTAGTAAAGATTGCTGGGAAGCTTGGAATTCTGGGAAAACACACCCACTATGGTCATAGCTGATGCTTTGTCCTTCCCTCTCAGCTTCCTTCTTTTTTTTCTTTTTTATCTTTTCTTTCTTTTTAAAGAGAGAGGGACAGAGAGAGAGAGAGAGGAAGAGAGAAACAATTTTTATTTAGTTTTTCATGTGGCTTTCATTGCTCGGCAACATCGTTGTGTATGTGGTGCTGGGGTTTGAACTTGCATACTTGTACATGCCGGGCAAGCGCTGTAACCACTGAGCCACCGCTCCAGCCCTCAAGCTGCCTTTTTAAGTATAGGCAAGCATCTCTGATTTGAGCTGCTGGGGATAAAAATGCAACCTGGCACCATGAAATGGGTAGTTTGTTTAGTCTTAAAAATGCTGCTCTGTGGATGGCTGAGTAGCTCGTGCACTGCACAGAAGTGTTAGCCCAAGAGAGTGAGGAGAAATTGAAATCTCTTCTGGTTGTACACGATGAACCATAATTGGTCTAGTTTGAAGGTTGACACTGTGTATGGTGCTACCAAAGGCCCTAAGTGTAAGCTAGTTGTGTCCCTGGCTGAAATCTCCCACTTTGAATAATTAGCATAAAAATCTTTAAAAAATTAGACATTGGTTATAAATCAAAGATTTTCTCACATGCATAAAGTATGGAATGAATAGTAGATGTATTGCATATTTCAACCTGCTGTCTGGTTTATCTGTGGAGTGTGTGGTATTTGAAACTATTTAAGAAATGCTCTTGTGAGATTTTTGGTGAGATGAGTCAATTATAAATAGTCACCCTCCCAAGCATTTACTCCCTTTTCTCTAATGATATCAGAACATGCTATTTGCTTCTGTATGGGAATATTATAAGAATGCTATATTTCCTCTGCCCTGTGGTGATCTCTTTTGGGACTAAATAAAAGTGCAGTTTCAGTACCTTTTGTTTTCATCAGTATGGAAAACAACTTGAGTGCATCCCCAAAAGAGCAACACAACATTCCCCAAATAACAGGAATAGTTAGTTTCTTCCAACCCTGGATTTCATAGTGAGTTTCTCATGGGACATTCTTTTGTTGTGTCATATCATGGAAATTATGTACCTTTTTAACCAACAAGCTAGATCTTCTTGACTATACATTGCACAGGACTGAAATTTTGATTGAGCTCCTTATCTATTTAAATATGTTACCATACCTTCCTGAATGGTGGAATTGAGACTGCCAGTCAGTGGAGATAAAATTTAGTGAGTCCAATGACTGATTGGTCATTGATTATACAATGGATAAAAAAATTGGTCTAAGTTTGTGGCATCTTGTTTTCTAGTTAATTGGAATTTCCAGTTAGTTAAAATGATTGCCAAAGAGAAAATCCATGTTGATTCAGTGCTTTCTTTTGAAAACTGTTAAAATTTATGTATTTACTTCCTTGTTTTAGTAGTTAGTGTAAAGTGAACATGATTAAATTTTTGTTATGGAGAATCTTACATTGTCTCTGAGCATCATGGGACATTGATGAAGTTGCAGGTGTATGCACACTTGTGTTGATATTTTTACTGATCCCCAAGCATACTGCAAATTCCTTTTGGGACTAGATTTGTACTTTTCCTTCTCAACAACTTCTTATTAAAGTTGAGCATTTAAAAAATTAAGCATTCTTATGAAGACATGCACTATGGAATTTTGGACTTGGGAGGGATCTTAGAGATGATGTGGTCTGTTGCCTTCATGCAGTTATGTATTTGCTTAACCACGTAGGAACTTCTTACTGGGATAAGAGCTCAGACTCAGGGGACCTTATCTAGTGCTCTATAGGAGAACACAGATTAATTTTTAAAAATCTATCACATCAGAGTTTAAACATGATTGCTATTAAATGCCATTATAAAATTTCATGTATACTTGCCTGAACCTGAATCATGATATTAATAAAATATAGGACTCCAAGAAGCCTTTTTAGAGAATAACTGGTCATGGAAAATGGTTACAGAAGCAGATTAGAGATGTTTATGGGAGAAGAGTCTTGGACTTGCAAGAAGCATTACAAACCTATTGCTTCTCGCAAAGTAATTTATTTACAAGTAAGCGGTGACTGAAAAATGCCAATTCTCTGCATTGCTTCTTAGAATATGTGTTTTTTACTGACTGGAGACTGGGTGCAATTGTTCAAGTCAGAAAAACGGATGGGGGAGATATGAAGGTCATTCGAAGTGGCATCGCCAACATAATGCACGTGAAGTCGTATGATGTCAACATCCAGACGGGTGAGTTGTAAAGTTTGCTTTTTTTGTATGGATATATTATTCAATGTGGAGAGTCCTTTTTGTTTTAAGTACTTTTTAATATAGCTCCTGATAATTCTATATACCTGTCACTTATATAGGTTAACACCGTAAGACTTCAAGGGTCTTTGACCCTAAAAGTATTGTTGGAAAATACACATTTTAGCTATTTGCTGTTTTTAAATGGAATGCTGTAGTTGGCAGGTTGACTTCCAAGAGGATGATTGCTATGTTTTAATATTGGGTCTGAAATATGTATTTTCCCATTGTGTTACTTCAAAGATCAAACCTGAGCTCAACATAATGGGAATGTGCATAACTTACTCCTTCTGGCTTTGCATTTTCCATTTTCAGGATCTAACTATTGCAGTCGACCCACCCATCCCAACGGTGACTGCAGCCACTTCTGCTTCCCAGTGCCAAATTTCCAGCGGGTGTGTGGGTGCCCCTACGGAATGAAGCTGACTGCCAATCACTTGTCATGCGAGGGAGACCCGGCCCATGAACCACCCACGCAGCAATGTGGCTCCTTTTCCTTCTTCTGCAATAATGGCCGATGTGTGCCCAGTTACTACCGCTGTGATGGAGTTGATGACTGTCACGATAACAGTGACGAACACCTGTGTGGCGTATCTAGTAAGTAGCTATGCTCTGGAGGTATTTCCTGGGATAAATAGAACAAAGAGAGGTGGTCTTATAAAACAATAAAAACTTCAGTTATTTATACAGAAAAAGTATCCTCTTTTAGAATTTCAGATTCTAAACAGCTTTTAGAATGCTAGGTAATAGGGGCTGGAGCCGTGGCTCAGCAGTTATGGTGCTTGCCTGGCATGCAGAGGACAAAAGTTTGAACCCCAGGACCACCTACACAACAAAGTGTTGGAGCAACAAAGTCCACATGAAAAACTAAATAAAATTGATTCTCTCTAAAGAAAAATGCTAAGCAATAAATATCATTCATAAAATGCCCCAGATAGTTTCTAGCATTGATTTAGATTATCTTCAATAAAATTTCTTTTGACATTAAATATTTGGACCAATTCAGAGTCATTACATCTTGATAAGCTCTCAGAAAGTCAAGTCAGCACTGGGGATATGGCTTAGTGGTAGAGCAGATGCCTGGCATGCATGAAGCCCTGGATTCCATCTTCAGTAGTACCCCTCACAAAAGCTGAATCAAAATGCAGAGTGTACATAGCCTTTGGGATCTGAGAAAATAGCATCACAGTAGGTCCTTACAATCATAGTCTTTGAAAATGTCATGTGTCATGTTTCTTTTTCCCACCTTTTGGAGTAAAATGAATTAGGAGTGAAATGAGAGTCTTAACCTTTACCATCTTCTTTTGATGGCTATCTAGTCTATAAAATTTGAGGTCTAATAAATACTATTGCAGAAGACATAAATATCCCATTGAAGTTTTAAATAATAAAGATGGAGGACAATCGAAATCTCAGAAATCTCTATCAAGGTGAGATAAAGTAATAGTAACCTGTCTTTTTGGAGAGAAAGAAGAATAATAGATTTGAAAAATAAAAGAGCACATTTATACATTTTTTCTGGAATTTCTGAAAGTTTTGTTCTCATATATTATTTTCTTGCTTCTTAGAACATTTTATCTATTTCAAGGATTCTTTAGACTGAGTTTAAAATTAAAATTGGAGGAAGTATAGCTAAGAAGTTAAAGATGTGCCTATTGATCACATCAGCTAGAGCTAAGATCTTGGGCAGATTCCTAAATCTCTCAGAGCTTCATTTTCCTATATGCACAATATTCAGACAATTATAAGTACTTCATAGTATTGTTGTGAGAATTAAGAGGATATGTACATTCTCACGCATGCACACACACATACATTAAGTGTACATGTAGCACTTAGATGCTTTTGATGATTAGATGGTGTCATTTGATACACACCTCTCCTTATTTTATGTAACGCCCCCACTGAAAAAAGAGAAATGTTTATCCCTTACAAGAAGGACTCATGTAAAATTTTGTGAAAGCAAATGTCTTCATGACCAGTTCACTGCTGTTGTAGATAATACCTGTTCACCTTCGGCGTTCACCTGCGCTCATGGAGGGGAGTGCATCCCTGCACACTGGCGCTGTGACAAGCACAATGACTGTGTGGATGGCAGTGACGAGCAAAACTGCCCCACCCGAGCACCGGCTACCTGCCCCGAGTCCTACTTCACCTGTGATAATAACCTGTGTATCCCGAGGGACTGGGTCTGTGACACAGACAATGACTGTGGTGACGGATCTGATGAAAAGAACTGCCGTAAGTTTTGCACGGTTTCTCTTGGTTGGTCAGCCTGCTGAATGGATTGGAACAGTCAGCAGGCCTTGCACTCTCTCCTCTAGGAGTCACAGTATTGTCATTGTTTCTTCCATCCATCTCTGTACCCACGGGCTCTAAGAATCAAGGCATGTGCCTGCCCATGGGAAGCTTAGACTTCTCCTACAAATCTTAAATTCCATGGAAGAAAACAAGGGCTGTCTCTCATGTTATTCAGATAGGAACTGGAAAACCAGGTGAGCAGTGGTGCCTGTCTATACTCAGCTGCTAAGGAGGCTGAGGCAGCAGGATCTCTTGAGCCCAGGAGTCAATAATAGTCTGGATGACATAGCAAGACCCTGCGAAAAAAAGGAGTCCTGCAGCTAGCTACTCAGATGTTTGACACAAATTTTAAAAAGTCATGAAAACATATCTAGACATTTTGGCTGTTGATTTTTCTTTTTGTCTTTTCATTTGATACAGGCAAAAAGACAACAGAATAAAAGATGTACAGAAAATTTAAATTTCTGTTAATGTTTTCCCCTTTCCCAATTCTCATTCCTTTAAGTTATTATTTATTGTCATGTCTGCAAAGATAATTTAAGGTGGAGCAAAATTCTTCAGAGTAAATTCTAGACCTGGTTGCATGATTAGGCAAATCACTTTCTTCTTGGAGTGGATGAACTTTAAAGTCGTTAGTTTCTGCATTCTAGAGTCTGCGTTTTGTAGAACTTCATGTTGTGGCTGGGACAGCCAGCCTACCTGACTCCAAAGCGCATTAACAGCAAGGAAGGACCCTAGTTTCTGGAATTGTTTGTTTAGACTTTATATCAAACCCAGTCATCACTCTGTCTACACACTGGGGCTGTTGGCATGTGGGTGGCCACCTTGTTGGCCTCCATTGCTTAGCTTTGGTCTAGAGTCATGGACTTTGGTGTTCATGAGATGTAGTGGCAGTTCAAGCACATGGTGCTTATTTGCTAATTGTGGTCCATTTGTTGAGGTGTAATCATGTTTTCTGACTGTGTTATATAATCTTTTAATTTAATAATTCAAAAAATTGTCCAATTTTTCATTTTTCTTGTTGAGCTGACTCTAACAATGGGGCTGGTTTGAAAGAATTTTGAGCTCATGTACAACTGGGAAAACTTATGCAGCTACTTAATGGTTTTCAGTTTGGCTCTGGTACCATTGAACAGTAAATAAACATACTTGGCTTTGTTTTTGGGTGGCATTAGAAACTTCGGAGATGTGCCAACCTAGTCAGTTTCGTTGCCCCAACCATCGGTGTATTGATCCTTCTTTTGTCTGTGATGGGGACAAGGACTGTATTGATGGGTCCGATGAGGCTGACTGTGGTAAGTGGATTGCTTTATGTTTTTCCTCAGTGATTACAGAAATCTCAATGTTTAGTCATTTTCTCCCTGAGCTAATCTAATGTTTTTCTCTTCCACTGGTAGTATTAAATTGTACTGCTTCTCAGTTCAAGTGTGCTGATGGGAGTAAATGCATTGGCAGCAGATACCGTTGTGATGGTGTTTTTGACTGCAGTGACAATTCTGATGAGGCAGGCTGTCGTAAGTACCACATACCTGCATGTTCCAGAACAAGGGTCATTTTATTTTTATTTCTATTGATGCCACTGCACATTTTCTCTAACTCTGACAAACTGGGGGAAAGAAATTTTGAACTGCAAAATATTCTTAAAGGAATTAGTATGGTATATAATACAATTCCCTATGTCTAACCAAACAATGATTTGTAATTAGCAAAGCAAGTGGTTGCATAAATGGGCACCTCAGATAGTTTCCTAGGTGGGTTAAACATTTCTTAGATATTTTTGTTCTCATTTTTATTTTTCCTTGGACATCCCAAACTAGTGGGTTTTGAACTTTTGAGGCTTTTCTTTATAAACAGTTATTTTACTGGTTTCTTTTAAATCACAATCTGAAGGTCAAGTCACGGTATAGAAATGGTATAGAGCTGTTTGTGGTATTACTGTAACAAATTATACTTTTAGCTATTTGTTCCATAACTGCTAATGTTATATATAGCATTTGTCCTTAGAATTTGGTGAGGAAAATTATAGAAGGCAAGAGACACTTAAAGAAAGGTAGACATGTATGAGGGCCTTCACAGATAAAATCTCTGGTGATTCAGAGAAAAGAAATTCCTTCTAATCATAGGTGCAATGAGAACTTGATGCAATATAATAAAATCTATAGTATTCACAGACTTGAGACCTCTAATGACATTTTTTTTTAATTGCCTACTGCTGGTGTTTAATGGACTTTAGGCTTGTAAAAAATCATAGTGAGTTGGTCATTTCTTTGAACGTCATGTTTTGGACAAAAGAGTAGATTTTCATCAAATTTTCTGAATTAGAAAGGAAGTGTGAAAATTCATGATAAAAAGGAAAGTTAGGAGCTGGAGCAGGGGCTCGGTGGTTTCAGTGTTTGCCTGGCCTGTGTGAGGACCTGGGTTCATACCCTAGTACCACATACACAACTAAGTGTCAAAAGAACTAAAATCAGATGAATAAATAAATAAAAGTGGTTCTCTCATGTTCTCTCTCTCCCTCTTGCTTCTCCGACCCTTAGCTGTGCATGTGGTGCCTACACACGCCAGGCAAGAGCGCAAATCGCCGAGCCACTTCTGCCCCTTTGACTATTTTTTTTTAAAAGGAAAGTTAAATAACATGCTTATATAGTTTATTGTTTGTGCAGCAACCAGAAATTCCTTAATCTCTAATTTTCCTACTTACCTAGAAAATTAGGAATTCTGTGATGATCTATGCTGAACTGCTAATTGCATTAACTTTGCTCCTGGGAGAAGGCTTGGGTTTAGCCTTATCACATAGGGAAGCCTTCTTACCTATCTCTCAAGGATTGCTTGACAAATAGTAGAAAGTTTGCAAAACATGAAGTATTTACTGTCACCTTTAGTTTACTTGATGTATATTGGTTTCATTGGACATGGAGTTTATTTGAAGGAGAATTAGAACATTCAAACACATGATATTAAATATTCGAAATTCAATGTAACTGTAGCTTTTTAAAATCTATTGAAATGCTATGGGGATTCTTTGATAGAGAGATGGATAAATTCTATTATTGAATCTGCAGTTGAATAAATACTATACATGCAGGAAAAAGAATATTCTTTTGATTCAGATACTTCTTTTTTATTCAAGAATTGTCCATCCTGTACTTAGTTTGTCAGATCCATTAATCTGACACATAAATATGTTATGTACCACAACATGGAAGAAGATACTCCTCTAGAATTTTAGTACTAATTTTGTTATAGCTATTATTCTAAACCTACAGTTGATCCAAAACAACATCCTTTGAGTCTTGATTATTAGAGAGGTTATAAATTGTGTTCTCAAGCCTGTAATCCCCATGTGTTTCTCCTAGCAACCAGGCCTCCTGGTATGTGCCACTCAGATGAATTTCAGTGCCAAGGAGATGGTATCTGCATCCCAGACACCTGGGAGTGTGATGGGCATCCAGACTGCATTCACGGATCTGATGAGCACCACGGCTGTGTCCCCAAGACCTGCTCTCCATCTCATTTCCTCTGTGACAATGGAAACTGCATCTACAAAGAGTGGATATGTGATGGGGATAATGACTGCAGGGATATGAGTGATGAGAAGGATTGTCCTACCCAGGCCTTTCACTGTCCCAGTTGGCAGTGGCAGTGTCCTGGCTACAGCATCTGTGTGAATCTGAGTGCACTTTGTGATGACATCTTTGACTGCCCCAATGGGACAGATGAGTCCCCACTTTGCAGTAAGTTTCCTGACCACAGTTTACTGGCTATAAATTCATTCTGAGCAGTAGCCTGGTTTGCCTTGCCATTATCATAGTCCCCATGTAGCTTTCAGACAGGGATTTTAGTTCCTCTGTCACTTCAACTTGGTGTAGGGATAATCATAATTGAATTCCAATAAATCATCAGCGGATAATATTTCTCATTAAAATCTTTGCACTTGGCTATGTGTTTTTCCTTATTTTCATGTCATCATTTAGAAAAATGAGACTACATGAGGCCATCAAATTGTCAAATTAAATTTGGTTCTGTTGGTAATATGCTCATGAATTTTTCTAACTCCAGTATTTTCTGATTTCAATCAGAACTTGCCACAAAACAAATGAAGTCCAGGGGATTTGTGTTTGCTGTGATTAAAGTGCTGTGATTGGCATGTAATCCTAATTACTGTCCTTTCTTTCCTTCCTCTTTAATCAATGCTCACTCTCAGATGAACCACAGCCAGGTATGATTGTGCAGTAGTTTAGATTTTTATGATTTCATGTTTGTGTGTTGTGTTTGTGCTAAAAATGTCCTAATTATTGTGATTTCCCCTTTTAGTGCATGTTATGTGTCATGACTCTTAGAAATAGGTTAGAGTTCTCATGGAAACAGAGGGGATCGGCATCCTCAAGCATATGAACTATTTTTGGGTGGCTTCAGCCATTGCTATTTTGGCCCTGAAAGTAAGGAACAACATTGTATTAGTAGATTTGTGCCTTCTAATATTCCATTACCTTTACCCTTCCATTTATTCACTTTTAGAGATGTTTTCACCCTTTCTCTTAAAATACTAAGTCCTGTGTTTCATTTCTGTTTAGATAGAATTTTAGAGGGAGCAAGTGTGAACTTAGGTTTCTTTGCATGTGTTGTAATGACAACCATGTTTCCCCAAGATTTTTTGGTTGCATTAAGTGGAGTTTTGCTGGTGGTGAAGAAAGTGCTCCAAGTCCAATGGGTAGTAGTAAATCCTCAGGTAAATCAGGGCAGACACTGTCTCGCCTGTGGAATTCATCTGTGAATGTTGCCCTTAGCTCTGAGCTGTGCATCACATTGAAGGTAGAATGGGACTACGTGACAAATATTACATTAGATTGTTCCAAAGAAGCAACGATCTCTGACTTTTTCCTTTTGTGATTCTCTTTCTTTATTACAGACCAGGACAGCTGCTCACATTTCAATGGTGGTTGTACCCATGAATGTATTCAAGGGCCCTTTGGGGCTAAATGCATCTGCCCATTGGGATACCAACTTGCCAATGACACTAAGACCTGCGAGGACATAAACGAATGTGATATTCCAGGCTTTTGTAGCCAGCACTGTTACAATATGAGAGGTTCTTTCCGGTGCTCTTG
The DNA here is from genome assembly GCA_004027875.1 of Aplodontia rufa. NCBI lineage: Eukaryota > Metazoa > Chordata > Mammalia > Rodentia > Aplodontiidae > Aplodontia > Aplodontia rufa. The sequence goes on along the minus strand of PVKS010000743.1, from coordinate 51,151 downwards.
TGATAACAACTACATGTTAGAAGATGATGGGAGGACTTGCAAAGTTACAGGTAATTACTAAGATTACAAGTGAGCTAATTCCATCTCATTTAACTGTACGTGCCAGAGTTTAAGATCAAATGTTGTGGGTAAGCATTTGACAATGTTAAGAAGGAATCATACCAACTCAAATCCTGGAAAGGTTACATAATTTTTTAACCTCAAAATCTTAATGTATTTAGGAAAATGAAAGTTAACATTACAGGTAGAATGTCATCTTTTTATTATTTAAATGTTATTTAAAACAATGTTTTTATTATATTTAAATATCTTTACATAAAACTTGGTAAATTCAATTCAATCAGTACTAATTCAGTTTGTGTTGCTTCAAAGTGGCTATACTATGTGTTAGAATGTTAATTTGGCTGCTTTTAAAGTCACCAAATAAAGAATGATAAAACAAAGTGAAAAATTTCTTTTCTTTATAAATAGGAGTCTGGTAGCAAGTCCAGGGGATAGAGCTGCCCAGTTATCTTCATCATATGATTTTCATCTAGGACTTAGTTTTAATTTTGGCACAGTGATTGAACCCAGAGGCACTTTACCACTGAGTTACATCCCCAACCCTTTTGAATTTTTATTTTATTTATTTATATATTTATTTGTACCATGAATTAAACCCAAGGGCTTAGCCACATCCCCAGCTTTTTTTATTTTTTATTTTAAGAGAGGGTCTCTCTAAGTTGCCGAGGCTAGACTTGAACTTGGAATCCTCCTGCCTCAGCCTCCTGAGTTGCTGGGATTATAAGCATGTGCCACTGAGCCTGGCATGGATTCCGTCTAGGATCTCATGCTATTGTTCCACTGAGTTTCTTGTCTAAGAAAGTAGGAAAGAGAAAAAGAAAGTAAGAGGCAAACAACTTCCTTTTAAGACTGTGACCTGGAACTGGGTATCACTCCTCACATCCTGTTGGCCAGAACTTAGTCATGTGATTGCTTCAAGCTTCAGCAGAGGCAGAAATTCTCTTTAGCTGGGTGGCCACATGCCAAGCTAAAATTTGGCATGTCTTGTTAGTAAAAGGAAAATTTGGGGAGGGGATCAGGGGAAATAGTTAGAACATTCTGCTGCAGCAAAATGCCTCAGGGAAAATAGAAATGTTTGAGAGACTGATACCTGCTATGAAAAAGCCTACATCTAATAAGGCAGAGAAGCACAAAAATAAACACAGGGCAAGGAAGAAGGTAAGTACAGCTCACTCCAGATTGGTATTTAGATACTTATGAAAATACAATTCAACGAAGAAAGATACTTTGGAGTCTAAAATACTCATGAAAATCAGCTAAGTATTAAGGTTAAGAAATGAAGTGATCAAAATAATTCTTATGGGGCTTTTCTCCCCCATCACTATAGTTCAGAATACATCTTCCTTCTGTTATCCAAAGTATTACATCAAGTGTTTAAGAGACATTTTAATTATATTTTCTCCCAGAATCATTGACATTCTTGTCTTTTTTTGTCTTTCTCTTGGACAGCATCTGAGAGTCTGCTGTTGCTGGTGGCAAGTCAGAACAAAATCGTTGCTGACAACATCACATCCCAGGTCCACAATATCTATGCATTGGTCCAGGATGGTTCTCACATTGTAGCTCTTGATTTTGATTCCATCAGTGGTCGCATATTTTGGTCTGACTCAAGTCAGGGCAAAACCTGGAGTGCATTTCAAAATGGAACAGACAAGAGAGTAGTAAGTACATTTTGCGGTTCTTCTGCCTCTCTAATCCTCCTGTCTTGAATATGTTTGCTGTTTTTCACCAGTGAGACAAGGCCCTACCTCCCTCATCCTGGACCATTCATATAGTCCCTTCTCACTGAGGTCAGGATGTTCATGACCCCTGACCTATGGGTGTTTTAGGTAAGAGCCTGGTCTCTGAAGGCCTCTCTATGATTCTGAGTTCCAGGTCGCGTGATACAGACTTCACATGTCTCTGGGGTCCCTTTTGCAGTCTTTTGTAGATGAGCATAGAGGAAAGAAGAAGAAAGTCAAAGGGTTGTTTTTCCTGGTTTTATTTTAGTTACTTTTCTTAATCTATGTCCTACAGTTTCAGTTTTTGACCCTTGATTGTTATTTCCTCTAACCCTTAAATTTTGTAATTATTAGCACTTAATCAATAAAGATTTTTGTCTTGGCATATGAACATTATAAAGTTTAATAAAGTTGACAATTTATCAAATGGGTTGAGCTCTTGTGTAAATGCAAAAACATTTTGAAATCAAAATGGAGCTACCCACTAATTCAAATAGGAGCTATCTTAGAATATTCAATATTATGAAATCTCATGTTTTTCCCTGAAAGCTCTACACTTTTTTCCAGTTTTTATTGTGATTTATAGTTGTATACAATGAAGGGATTTATTGTTACATATTCATACATGCACATGATATAACAATATACTTTGGTCAATTTCTCCCCCTAGCATGTGCCCTCTTTCTCCGTTTCTCCCTCTCCCTGGTCCCGGTCCTCTACTAATCTCCCTATGTATATTTTTTAATTGACTTTTCCAGTTTTTATTGATTGTGTGAGAACTATTTGATATCTCAGAGATGCAAATATACAATACTTTACTTATATCCCCATTTTCCGTCCCTTCTTCCTCCCTTCTCCCTTTCTGTTATAAAGCCCTACTTTCGATTTCCTGGTTAATGATACGGGAAGACAAAGTCTTCTAATCCATCAAGCTATCATAGCACAAGTTGGACACCTTGTTCTAGATTCTAGATTTTCATGTGATTTCCATGTTTGCATTTATTCTCTTTAACAGTCACCTTTACTCACTTTGTCTTCAGGTGCACGACAGTGGTGTCAGCATGACTGAGACGGTTGCAGTAGATTGGATAGGTCGGAATCTTTATTGGACAGACTATGCCCTGGAAACCATTGAAGTCTCTAAAATTGATGGGAGCCACAGGACAGTACTGATCAGCAAAAATGTAACAAATCCAAGGGGACTAGCATTAGATCCCAGGATGAAGTAAGACTTAAAAATACTATGTTGTGATGACATGTGATGACATAACTACAGTTATGATGACAGAAAAACAGTAATAACATGATGTAGGCTGATATGCAAATCACAAATAAATTCTCCCTTGTTTTAGATGGTAGGCACTGGCTGGTTGTTGCCAACTTTCCTTCATCTGAGTCATCTTCCTCATTAAACATATCCAAGCCATTGGTTCTTCACTTTAAGATGACATTGACTAGGGCTGGAGCAATGACTCAGTGGTTATGGCGCTTGCCTGGCATGTGTAAGGATGTGAGTTTGAACCCTAGCACCATGTACACAACGAAGTGTTGGAGCAACAAAAGCCACATGAGAAATTAAATAAAATTGATTCTCAAAAAAAACGATGGAGCGATGGCTTGGTGGTTTCAGTGCTTGCCTGGCAAGCACGAGGACCCGGGTTCAACCCCAGCACCATGTACACAACTGAGTGTTGGAGCAACTAAGGCCATGTGAAAAACTCAATAAAGTTGTTTCTCTCTTTCTCTGTCTCTCTCACTGTCCCTCTCTCTTTAAAAAAAAAAAAGAGATGACATTGACTGATTAGTTTGCCATGCAATTATAAAAGTGATTATTGTATAAATATATAGTTAAGTTTCTAATTAATGCTTGCAGTGATATTCCATAGGTGGCCCACTTAGCTGTAACTTTGATACCTTACAGTCACACAAATTTTTCTGCTTCAGTTTCATGTTATTTACTAGAACAACCTTTTAAGTTGCATAAGTAAGAAAATTTTTGCCGGCTAGTCTTAAAGGGAAGAAGGAAATTTGCCCATGTGTTTAGAAATTTTTGAGACTTTCTTCCTTGAATTTACTTAGATTCTATACATTCCTATCTGCGTGATGGTGAATTAGGCAATTTATGTTCAGTGTGATGTTGGCTTCCTATATATTATGAAGTGTTGCACACCACCAAAATTTATGACAAATCTCTGAAGAGGAATAAATTGATTCTTTTACCTAAAACATAACAGGTTAGACAAACAAGGACAGATGGATTTTTCTAGATCAACTATTTGTGCATTGTGCACAAACATGAATTGGCATTGAGACATTTCAGTATCATGATGTATGGCATGTTTTATGAACATTATAAAAACACCCAGATGGCTTGTGATTGCATTATGATTACAGTTTTACTTTGTGACACTCAGAGGAAATAATAAGCTCTGTGCATGAATTTTGAACTAGAGATGATTTATTTTAAGCAGAGCATGAATAGGATGCTATGTCATCTTAAACGAGTTATGTTTCAGGTTGAAATATGGACCCTCTAATAATTAACTTTTTTTTTTTCACAGTGAACATCTAATGTTCTGGTCTGACTGGGGCCATCACCCTCGTATTGAGCGAGCCAGCATGGACGGCAGCTTGCGTACTGTCATTGTCCAAGACAAAATCTACTGGCCCTGTGGCTTAACTATTGACTACCCTAACAGACTGCTCTACTTCATGGATGCCTATCTTGATTACATAGACTTTTGTGATTACGATGGACATCATCGGAGGCAGGTGGTAGCCAGTGATTTGGTAAGTTGGTATCGAGGAAAAGCAAATTAAAATTACAGTAGTGGCTAGGTAAAAAACAGAGTATTGATAGAACTAAGAAATTAATTTTTGTGTTATATAGGCATGATCTGGTCAATGCAGGGAATATCAACAGTGAGGGGCAATTCATTATCTATTACTAACAGAAAAATAAATGTTTTAATGGCAGCTCATGGTCAGATTGTGCCTTGTCCAGGGAGGATTCATAGCTATGTTTCTCAATTAAATCATAACCTATATCTAATTTTTTATTCAATATATTTTGTTGAATTAATTTGCACAATTTAAATGGAGAAATTCAGAAAGGGAGTATTTTACCAAAGAGCTGATATTGACTTTAAGATTCCCATTGCTTCTAGTTCCTGTGACTTGAAGAGGCTCTGGGAAAGCCTCCAGACTGGCAGGAAACATGTGCCTAAGCTATGGCAGGTTGAATCAGTGAGTGGCAGGAGGAGCACTGGACAGGGAGTGGTGAGAGCAGCTGAGAACATCTCTGGCTGGCCACCTCTCACCTCCAGACAGGACCCCTTACTTTCTGCACTTCCTTTTTGTTTTCATCTTTCTTTGTTTTTATTAGATGGATATGGAGTTACAATTGAGGGGGGATCATTATCAAACATTCAAGAACCAATGTATATGTACTTAGTTATCCAGGTCTAATGCCATATCATGGATGCCCAGCTTGGGTTCCCCATGTTGCTGTTTCCCCCAGAAGAACCCCTGAGTTAAATGGATATCTTGTGGAGGACAGAGATCTTCTGAGATGATTCCCCCATATTCCCATCCTCCAGTCTCCTAGGTGTTCTTCCTATGCCCTCCCCCTGTTTCCATTTTTTAAATGGATGCCCAATGTCATGATCATGAGTAGATGCATATATCTGAAAGTATTTCGCGTGGTATGGTAGGATTTGGGATAAGTGGTGTATTTTTTTTTTTTTTTAGAGAGGGGGAGAGGAAAAGAGAGTCAGTTTTTATTTTATTTTTTCATCTGGTGTTGTTTTTACTCCACTTAGTTGTGCATGTGGTGCTGGGTTTGAACCCAGGTCCTCATGCACGCAAGTGCTCTATGGCTGAGCTACCTCTCCAGCCTGACAAGTGGTGTACGTTTTGCCGGTTGTACCATTACTTTCCTGTGTCCTTATTAAACACTTAGATGCTAAGAGAAGCTGCTTCTTGAGCAGACCTCCCCTGCTACTTAGCCCACTTTGGATTTTGTTGCTTGCTGAGTCTCGTGGTCGGGTTCTGCACGCAGGTGCTGCGGCATCCCTACGCCCTGACCCTCTTTGAAGAATCCGTGTACTGGACTGACCGTGCTACTCATCAGGTCCTTCAGGCCAACAAATGGCATGGGGGAAACCAGTCAGTTGTAATGTATAATATCTACCGGCCCCTTGGAATCATCGCTGTTCATCCTGCGAAGCAACCAGATTGTAAGTGGCGGTTCAGAAGCTTCCTGCCTAGGAGTAGCATGGAAGCAGCTTCTTCTGCTAACTGTTGCAGACTCGTGTGTTTGGGCAATACATTTTCCGTTTCTTTCCACACTTTCCCCAGTCCTTGTATTGCTATTGCTATTATTTACCCTGGGAAACTCAAACCTTGACAGGAACAACAGCCCATGTGGATTGTGTCATTTTCTTCAGCAATTGGCTACTGTCCCTGTGACCTTTCTCTGAGTCTCAATGTCCTCAGCTGACAACTGTAAGGAGAGACCAGCACCTCAGTAGTCCTTTCATCCCAACCACTCAGTGTTTTCAAGCAGCTTATTGTGAGGACCCATTGCCTCATGGGTGCTCTGCTGTGGCCACCCCAAGCCACTCTCATATGTGTGCTGATGGTGGCTACATGATTTAAAGATTCACCCTTGGCAGTGTTCTTTCTAGTGGGAAGGGGAAATAAGTCAGTCCTCACCTAATCCAACCTCAAAACCCTGCTGTGGTTTCTCATCGCACTTCAGAATCCAGCCCTTCCTTCTTCCCGGGCCCTTTCTCCCACTTCCTCTAGTCCCCCGGAACTCCAGTAGGTCCAGAAGCACAGCACTGTGAACTTCTGGACTACCTCTTTACTCTGCCTGGAACAGCTGACTTCCAGGTCCTTGCAGGAGTTGTTCCTTCATGTAATTTAGAATTCCGCTCAGCTGTCACTTTTTCAGGGAGGCCTTCCTTGAACAACTTATGTAAAATAGCCACCCCATCATAATTATTTTGCTCTTTACCCTCACATTCTAAAATCAAACACACACGCATGCACACATACACAATTTCTGGCTTTAGTTCTGTCTTTTTTGTTGGAATATATGCTCCATGTTTATAGTAATCTTAGGGCTTAGAAAAGTGTTCAATAAGAGTGTGAATGCTTAGCATTCTTCAGGGGAATGAATGGATTAATAATTTCACATGGATATATAACATGAACAGATAGCACTAAGGAAACAGTCTGTGAGGTTGGGATGCTCACAGGGTCCCTCTTCTCAAGGAGCAGAGATACACAAACATGTCATCAGTAGAAAAGTAAAAGATTGTTATCTAACCCAAACTTGGCCAATGCTGGGTAATGTCAAGGTCACACAGCAAACACGCAGTCTGGTTTCATTTACTGCAGAATGATCTCTTGTAGGTCCAGCAAGGACACGTACTGTTTAGCAGCATATTTCTGTCACTAAGTTCAGACAACTCAGTGGCTGTTGTTTCATAATCCAGTTATAGACTGGATTCCTCTGTGACCTTGGGGAAGTACCTCCTCTTTCTTGTGCCTCTTCTGAATTTTATGTTGAAAGCGTGGTGCCAGGAAGGGGTAAAGTAGTTTAGAAAAAGCAAAACAAGACAAGACAACAGAAGTAACTTAAAGTAATTTTGTGTCTGTTCCCAGAGACAACAGCAGCTGCCTGTGTGCACTGTGGTGAGGGAGAAGCTCTATTCACTGATGTCTTCTTTTTCTCCTGCAGCCACAAATCCGTGTGCCTCTGCCCCCTGCAGCCATCTGTGCCTGCTTTCCTCACAGAGGCCCAACTTTTACTCCTGTGCGTGTCCTTCAGGATGGAACCTCTCTCAGGACTTGGTGAATTGCTTGAGAGGTACAGTTTGCCCTTTAGTAGGCTGTGAAGATGAAGCTTGTCATAGTTGGTGCCAGGCCATGGAAACTCCGAGGCCAATTGGAACTGAGCATGTGCCGTGTTCCCTTTGTACAGCAGGTGTCGTAGAGTGTGTGCTGCGTGGGGTGATTTAATTGAGTGCCTCAGTTGTAATATAGTTTCTGTACGAAGCTCATGTTACATGCGCACATGATTCAACAACCTTTAACCTCATATTTTTTCACACTTGGCTATAGTTAGCTTTTTCTGACAAAGTATGATAATAGGAAGTTCCAGTTCTGCATTTAAGTAAAAGTTCTTGTCATTTGTATACAGCTTCATTTTTCAGGTCAATTGTCTCAATTTTATTTTATAACTAAGAGTCCATGATGAGTGTTCTGGCCTGGATCTTCTGACTTCAATTTCAGTACTTTTAGTACCATCTAGTACTTCAAAAATGGCAGCTGTCTCTGTATGACATATTGCAAGTGACTGTTGGAGCAATTTAATCTTCATTTCATCCTATAGGTATTTTACTGGGTCAGTTGAAGAGTATGTGGAGGATTTTTCAAGTTCTTTAGGGAATGCAAAAGAATGTATACCTATATATAATACTCTTTAAAGATCGTTCTCCATTGCTTAACAATTTGTAAAGTTACTCTAAACCTATTTCTTTTCATTTCTTAGTGAAAAGGATTAAATGTGTTTTGATACTGATAAAAATTGCAAGACAAATAGAAATGAAATGGTTAATGATGACATATTCCTAAATGCAGATATAATAGAGTAAAAATCTAGAGGAAAATTCAGATTTCAAATGTAAAATATATACTGCATCCAGGAAATTTATAGTGTTTACAGACTGTGCAGGTGTGGACTTACTGAAAATCAAATTCCATCTACATGTAATATTGTACAATGATACTTTCATGATGAAAGATTTTAATTATTGGTAATGCTTACAAAAGGGACTGGCATTTGCCCTTTTTCTTCAGAGACTTATTATGCTCCTAATCCTTGTTGACATTATTTAATTTAGTGTGTCCTCAGAGTCTTTCAGAAGATTAATCTGGGCTATAGATATTTTGGATACAAAGCATTCTTTCACCACATAGAGATTTTATCTGTGCGGCAGGGATTGGTGTAATCAATATTACTATTTGATGGTGATTGATAAGTGTTAATTATAAATAGTGCCTCTTGTTATTTCACCAATGCTTCCACACGTGGTGTTCCCATGGTTTGACTTTGCTGAGGTGGAACCTCTTTAATACTTTCCAGTGGGTATCGAAGCCCTAGTTGGGTAACTTGACTGTCCACATATGCTAACTAGGTAAGACGTTTAGAAGACTTAATATGTAGATGAAAACATTTTACTTGATTTAATTATTCAGTAGTCTTTAAAATAGTGTTTACTAAGCATCTGGGATGTCTCTGAAAGTGTTTGTATGATACTCTTACATAAAAATGCTGCTATAGTCTAATGTTACCTTGTAAAAACATTACATTAACAGCAACTGGAAGAAAACACATACAAGCACCAAGAGTGGTTACAGTTAGATGGAGGATGATGTGGGAAATTTCCATTTTGTTTTCCAAATTTTACATTATCCAATCTTAAAATGAGAGGCTTCTCAGCAATTTTTAAAATTCTTTTTATTTAGAAAATATGTTCCCTATAATATCCATACTAAATAAATAAAACTTAAGCCAGAACCTCTTAATATTCTCAAATCCACTTGGTCTGAAGGGCATGGGGCACATGCTTCAGTATTTTATGCAAAATAAGAAGAAAACACTCTTTGCACATACTCCAGGAGAGGCTGCAGGGCCAATCAGTTTGTGACTAAAGGAGAACCTTTATTTGGGGGTCAAGAATGTCACCATTTAATGTCAACATTAACTTTCCATTCTGACTGTAGTCTCTTCACTACTCTGCTGTCACTAACCCTAATGGGATCATGACGTGAAAAGCAGACAGGAGGAGATGATCTCTAATTTCAGAAAACTGAGACCTCTGCTGATAACAGCCCAACTGTCACCTCTCCTGACCCCCTTTCTGTCCACCTCTGGATGCTTCCATGCCTGATCCTTCATGGCAATATCACAGAACTGTAAGGGTCCATGTTCCTAGTCTTGAACTCTAGGCGCTAAGTTCCTTGAAGGTCAAGTCTGTGGCTGATTTGTGCGTGCATGCTCATTGCTGATGGCACTTTGTGGTATATGGTGGCCCTCAGTAAATGTTGAGTGAATGACAAGCTTTCCTATATTCTTTTTCTGTCCCTTCCCCAGTCCTGTGTTTTTCACCCATTTGCTCCTTAGATAGGTGTATAGCATCACTTCCTCTTTCTTTCCCATTGAGTACTTTCATGTGTCCCCTCCTGCATGCCACCTGTGCCTTGCTGTTAATTCTTTTCAAGTTCTCCTCTGGCGTCCCTCACTGTGGCTGTCACACCAGCCAGTGAAGCATTAATTGATATCCCACCCTCTGGTTTGTTGCCCGCAAGTGTTCATTGGTGCTGAACCTCGGCTATACCAGGAGTGATCACAGAAAGAACCGGGGAGGATCCTCAGGAAGAAGTGATGGGTGAGGAAGGACTAGAAATGGATGGGGCTTAAGGGAAAAGTCAGGAAGGAGCATGTTTCATGGATGAGAAGAAATGCATAGTGTTACAGGCCTTGAACCAGGGTTTGGCTGAGGATTACTTCAATTAAGCAAAAGGAAATTACCCATCCAAAACAAAAACAAACAAACAAACAGTTATCAGGTTTCGAATGAGTGAAGTTTTAAATTCCACTATAAAATCAAGAAATCATTTTTGTTTTTAGCTGAACAAATGAGCATTTATAACATATAATCAATAAATCATTAAATAGTATCTCATAATTTGAAGGTACAAGTGAAACTTTATTGCCTTCAGTTTTCATTTTTGCAGTTAAACTAAATGAAATGAGTGGTCATTTGATAGTCAATATTTGGTCCCTGGCCTGTACTTTTTGCCATGTAGTGATAGAGAAAAAGGTAGATTTTGGAGTCCAGGAGACCTCGTGTTTGACCTTGGATAAATTGCTTAATTTTTTTGATCTTCATTTGCAAGCTGGGGGAGATTACTCTCTAATAAACAGGATTATGAGATAAATTAATTGAAATAATATTTACCTGATGCATGCCATGTGGCACATATTCTCAGTGGGGGGGTTGATTATTATGGCAGTTTGAGTTGTACAGAAGCAGTGAATGATGTGGAATGTGGAGCAGTTGAGAGCAAGGGTTTGGGAGTTAATGGTCCATCTTTTAATACATTGTTCCCTGTAGCAGTGACATAGTTCCTGCAAGTCTCATTTGCTCCAGCTGAAAACAACTTTGCAAGCTTGTTGTGAAAGACTAAAGGCTAGATGTTGTTGTACTTTATAAAATATGAAGCATTAACAATTGTGTAATTCACATTAAATCAAATTTAAATTTGTAATATGTTAGTAAATGGTGAGTAATTAGTAAATGGTGAACTATTGCTCAGTAATAAAAATGATAAGAACAATGGAAAGTTAATGAACTGTCAAAATAAATAAAGAAGTGTCAAGATAATCCTGCTAACATGTAAAGCTTCCTGGATGATCAAAATAATGAAAACATCATTTTTAGCTCTTAGAATTATGCAGTGATTAATCACTTTCTACGTTGTCTTAATATGTGAAGCATCCTACGCATTTTTTTTTTTAAAAGAGAGAGAGGGACAGTGAGAGAGAGGGAGAGAAAGAAAGAGTGAATCAATTTTACTTAGTTTTCCATGTGGCTTTTGTTACTCCAACACTTCATTGTGTATGTGGTGGTGGGGTTTGAATCCGTGTCCTGGTGCATGTGTGGCAAGCGTCATAACTGCTGAGCCACCGCCCCAGCCCCCTTATTCATTATCTTAACATAAAACTTACATTCAAAAGTTTTTCCTTTTTTGAGAGAGGAATTCTTGAATTTATTATTTTTTAATATAGATTGTTTGATGGTGGGGCCATAGCCAGGAAAAAAGATTAAATTTTATTTGAAAAAGAAAATTTTACTATCTGTTCAAGAGCCTAAGTGAGGGACTGGAGCAGTGGCTCGGCAGTTATGGCGTTTGCCTGGCATGCGCAATTCCACGAGTTCAAATTCCAGCACCACTTATACAACAAAGTGTCCACGAGGAATGAAAGTCAATGAAAAACTAAATAAAAATTGCTTCTCTCTCTCTCTCTCTCCCTGTCCCCTCTCTCTTAAAAAAAAAAAAAAAGAGAGCCCAAGTGACTATTCAGTATTATGGGATATTTAATTTGTATTTTTGAGAACTTTCAAAGACACTATTTACATACTCATTCACACATTTATTCAGTTATGTTGAATAAATATTCAGCCACAAATATTCAGTGCAGATATTTTCAGGGCAACTATTTTATGCCAGGCTCTCTGCTAGGCCCTAGGAGCACAACAGTGAAAAATATTAAACACAATCACTGCCCTTTGACTGTTAGAATCTAGTGAGGAAGGCAGATACTGGTCAAAAAAAAAAAAAAAAAAAAAAGACACCCGATGAGATTATAAATTTGATTTATGTATTAATTAGAGTCTAATAAGTACAGGTGATATTTTGTAGTATTTGATTTTCTGAACATGCTTAAAACTAGTAAGCTGCCATTCACCAAGAATGTTTATGTGCACATTCTCCTTCTTTCCTCCCTCCCTCTCTCTCTTTCATTCTCTCCTTTCTTTCTTTTCTTTTTCTTTTTCCAAAACCCAACTCCCCTTTCCCTGAGTTGTCTGAATTAGTGAGGCTTGTATGTAGAAAGGGAACTTTCTAATCATGAAGTTTATCCAACATTGAACAGCTTATCAGTGTAGTGAGGAATTAATAAAGAGTAAGGTAAATTCTCCCCCACTTTGGCAAAGTGCAGACTGCATTATATGGCACCCCATGGAAGACCTGTAATTATCTGATGAAGTATCTCCTGCACGTTAAATTTATTGCTGCAATGCTGCAATGGAGTTCGAGCTCAGTGATGGTAACAGTCCACTGCCTTTCATTCCTCTTAAGGACTGGAATAGGACAATATAATTTTGACTGATATTCTGCTCTTTTCACAGATGATCAACCTTTCCTGATAACTGTAAGAAACCATATAATTTTTGGAATTTCCCTGAATCCTGAGGTGAAGAGTAATGATGCTATGGTTCCCATAGCGGGCATACAGAATGGTTTTGATGTTGAATTTGATGACTCAGAACAATTCCTCTATTGGATTGAGAATCCCGTAAGTTTTGAAAAACATTCAAAGTATGTAACTTCATCTCTAAGAGCCCACCTACATCAATGCCTTCCTACAGACAGACTTCTGTTAGGTGGATTAAAAGGAAATGCTCCAGAAATTTTTTTTTTCACTAAGTTTTTGTTTTATTTTTAAAGAGGGACAGTGAGAGAAAGGGAAAGAGAGAATCAATTTTTATTTAGTTTTTTCATGTGGCCTTTTTTGCTCCAACACTTCATTGTGTATGTGGTGCTAGGGTTCAAACCTGCATGCTTGCACATGCCAGGCAAGCGCGGTAACTGCCAAGCCACCACTCTAGCCCCTTCACTAAGTTTTTTGATTTAAGGAGGGATGTAAATGTGAACTTGGATGGGAGTAAAGGTAAAATACACCCTTTGGCTTTAATATAGCAAATAAATGTAAGCTTTTGGGTATTGATGGATTCAGCAAATATTTATTAAGTGCCTACATCTTGCCTTATGCTAAATGACCCGCTTCTAACTTTAGAACACATGCTGGGAAGCAGAAGTCACGAAGCTTGCCCTATAGGGCCTAAGCTGGTAGATTAGATTAATATAAAAAACAATTGTAACTCAAGACAAAAGTAGTAGCTTCCTAAGGGAATTCCAAGAAAGTACTTGATGGGGCTGCTGGGGCCGCCTTGGATCAGGATCTTTGTCCCAGGGTAAGAATGGCCACTCTAGTTTCTTTCTGCTTGGGACCCTTTCCTCTTGGAAGCAATCTGCAGGAACGGGGAAAGCTCGAGGAGAATGGAAAGGAGGAAGAGAGAGATCTTTGTTTTTGGGTTTTATCACTATGTAAAATATGCTCTTGGCTTCTGCTCCACGTCGTGACTTGAGTTATTTTATAACTCTTGTACCATGATAAGTAAAAAAATATCTCTGTAGCCTGTACCAGAAGTAACCTGAGTGGTAAGCCTGAGCATTCCTGTGACACACAAATCAGTGTTTTTTTAAAGGCTGCTGGCATTAGCACCATCCATAGTGAGCCTGTCCCAGGGCCCTGAGGCTTTGCCCTGCCAGGACAGGGAAGTTAAAGAAACCCAGAAGCCAGGCTGCTGCAGTGAGGGGAGGGCTGTGTGAGGCTGTGGCCCTGCCTGGAAACAACTCACTTTCTTGCCTTTCTTCCCAGGGTGAAATGCACAGAGTGAAGACAGATGGCACCAACAGGACAGTGTTCGCTCCTCTGTCTCTGCTGGGGCACTCGATGAGCCTGGCCTTAGACTGGGTGTCAAGAAACATTTATTACACAACTCCTAGTAGTCAGTCCATTGAGGTAATGATTCCATAATAATATTCACACAAACACTGGTTTTGGATTCACATCAAATCTAGTCCCAGAAATGGTCTCGTATGGATTTTGAAATTATTTTTTAAAGAAGAAGCAAGCAGGGAGAAATATTATTCCTATCAAACTCCCTGAAGCCGAGGAGGGAAAATACCTTTAAAATAAGTTATTGGAACTTTCTACTGTTCTGTTTTGTTTCCTCACAATTATTGATACTGTTTTCCTACAAAAGAATATTAGATAATTTATAAAATAATATTTAAGAAGATAAAATAAAATTGCTTAAGAAATTAAGCAAAAAGAGCAGATTGTGGTAGGAAGGAAGATCTCACTATTTTTTGTCATCTAATCTTCAATGCTATTTTGAGTTCTCAACCAAATTTATAAGTTACCTCTATTCTTAGATGGTAAACTTGTATGGCTGCAACACAATTTCCTAACAGTGAAACAGAAAGTAGAAACTTGATTCTAATTCCTTTGATACTTTCCTCTTTAAGATAAGTGTTCTTTTTACTCCAATTCCCAGAGGAAATTCTAGATGGGTTGCGAGTCTGAAATCACATGAAATAAATCCAAGGTAACTTGACTATTATTGTGTTTCTCCACTCTAGGACAAGGACACAACATGTATATGATTATTAATTCACGACATTTTTGAAAGTGAAACTTCCTGAAGCACAGAGAGGGTTTTCTGAGAGGGATTACTAGCAGGGCCCTGCAGAGTGATGGTCCACTGCTCCTGGTGGGCACCAGCTGCTAAGTGGGGTGCTTTTTGGAACATGTGGAAAGACATGCTGGAGATGAGGAAGGTCTATAGCAGCCTGGTGACAAATTAGGATAGATTGGACAGGTGGGGCTCATGCTGGAAAATGCTTCAGTGTTTACAAAGTCTTTCCCAAACGTCATCGCTTTCATTTGCTCCTCATAGCATTCCTAAGGGCAGGTCACTGCATTCCCAAGGGCAAGTGGGTGTCAGAGTCCTTCACAATGACAGGGAAATCTGCAGTATGCACAAATGCTAATCTTCGTAATATCCCAGACCATGTAGAATTATCAGATGTTAGCCCTGGAGGCTCATTGAGTTCAAGCCCTTTGTTTTTTACACACAGGGGCTGGGGATTTAGCTCAGTGGCAGAGCGCTTGCCTAGCATGAGCAAGGCCCTGAGTTTGGTCCTCAGCCTTGAAAAAAAAAACATGTGATGAAATGAGGATAATCATAAAAAAGAAACAGGTTATAATGTTTTTTACACACAAAAAACTAAGGTTCACGGAAGTGAAGAAATTGCCTATTAGATGATCAGCTTTCTGATGCTGGGACAGTGGATTTATTTACTTATTTTTTTAAAGAGGGAGAGAAAGATAAAATCAGTTTTATTTATTTTTCTTATGGACTTTGTTTTTCTGACACTAGTTGTATATGTGGTGCTGGGGTTTGAGCTCAGGTTCTTGTGCTTGCCAGGCAAGTGCTCCAACTGCTGAGCCACCACTTCAGCCCTATCTCTGCATTCTTACAAGCGTAGCATCTAGACCTTCCTAACCCCCTTTGACAGTGGCAGAAAATATTTTTCACAATCTCAACTAAAAATATCATCTTCCCATCTTAACCCGGGCAAAATTGACTGCCTAAGACCCTTAATACAAAACTCACAGCTCCCTGGAGGTCACTCAGTGCAAATCTGTCTTAATCTTGGATGACAATTAATATGCTCTTATTCTGTCTCTTGGTCTCTTATGTGGTAAATGGGGGTCTTGTCTTTTAATCTGGAAGTTTTCCAAAAGCAGGGAATAGATCTCCGTCAGCGTTAGGTACAATGAAAAGGTCACCCAATGGAGAATAACTGAGTGTATTGTATGTCTTGGTAAGGCCACTTTAGCCACATAAACCTAAAGTTTGTAATTGTGCCCCAGTGCAGGGGAAAGATAATCTGACTTGGAGCCCAGAGTCCTCACTTCGAGTCCGTCTTGCTTGCTCATTTTAATTACTCATTTATTAAGCACTGGTAAATGTTTTCTGTGGATCAGTCTCATGGTTGGTCCTGAGTATTTGAAGGTGAATAAAACATTTTTTTCTCCTTTTAAGTAGCTAACATATTTGACAGATAGACACATAAACACATAAGTGTTCCAATGTGATAGGTGTGATAACAACAGTGGATTTAAAGTGCTAGGTTGCAGGTCAGGGGTAGAAGTGAAGGGAAAGAGAATGGCCAACTTTCTATTAGCAGTGACTTGTGAGCTGAACCTTGAAGTGTGACCAATGCTTATTTCTTCCAAATGAAAAAAGGGAACAGGTATCCCAGTCAGAGATTAAACTCTTACATAAAGACCCTGAAATATCAAAATGTTGCTTATGACTGGAGCAGTACTGTATTTACTTGCTTGTGAGCTGTTTGACCTTGGACAAATTTCTTATTTTCTCTGTGCTTCCACTTCCTTATCTGTGAAATGGGGTCAAAAGCTCCACAAGTAAGAGTGCTTCATAACATTAAAGTATCTTGTGAATACAGAGTGCCGTTCCCCTCAAATTATAATGTATTTAGAAGATCCAAAGAGACATGAGAATAATGATCCAAGAGGAAATGGACCTTTTTAAATGCTTCTATTGTGTTTTCTTAGGTGATATAAGTTTAAACGATTTATTTTTTTTTTTTGAAGAGAGAGGGACAGAGAGAGAGGATCAATTTTATTTAGTTTTTCATGTGGCCTTTGTTGCTCTGAGACTTCGCTGTGAACGTGGTGCTGGGGTTTGAATTCATGTACTCTTGCTTGCCAGGCAAGCGCTGTAACTGCTGAGTTCCAGCTCCAGCACCAACAATTTGTTTTTTAAAGAGAGAGGGAGAGAGTGAGAGAGGAATCAGTTTTATTTATTTTTTTATCTGGGCTTTGTTTCTCTGACACTTAGTTATTTATGTGGTGCTGGGGTTTGAACACGGGACCTTGCGTATGCCAGGAAAGCATACACAACCTCTGAGCCACCGCTCCAGCACCTAAACAATTCTTCCAGGTGATTATTAGATTAATTAAGAAAACGGAACTAGTGTTCGGTTATTGTTTATATACTATTCCAGCACTGGTAATTCCAACTTGACAATAGAAGAGGAGTGGTGAAGAACTGTCTCTCCACTAGGGGTAGCTGTGTGCCTGTGCACTAAAAGACGCTTAACTGAACCGTGAAGCCCGTGGAATGGCTGAGAGATACAGCCCGGAAAACAAGGAGAGGAGCTTAACTCTGAACCAGAAAGATCCTTAGGTCTAGGAAAAGAAGAAAGAGGTAGATTAGAAAGAGAAAAATTGCCTAGGAGCAGGCCAGGAGCAAAAGACACCAGCTAGGAGAGAGAGAGAATGGTGAGAAAGAGACAGAGAGAAAGAGAGCGAGATCGAGGCAGACAAACATATAAATAATCTAATTGCATTGAAAGGCAATTTTATAGAAACACTTAATGCAAACCAACAGGCATTTTCTAATCCCTTGCTAGATGTCTTTCCATCTCTCAGATGCATATTAAAATAGCCACATTCCCATAAGAAACGTGCTGCTAGTCTGCTAATTCATGTTTCTAGCATGACTTGTTAACGTTGTGATAACAACAATAATAACTAAAAATGGGTGGCAGTAGGAAAGCCACTAAATCTCCCTAGGCCTCCTGTTAACAAATGTTTTTTATTAATGCATTATGGTTATACATAATAGTGGGGTTCATTTTGAAACATTCATACATGCATGGGATATAATTTGTTCCATTTCAGTCCTCACTGCTTCCTCTTTTCCTCCCCTCCTCCCCCTCATCTACCCTACTGGTCTTCCTTCTATTTATTGATTGATTTTTAATTGGTTCTTTATAGATGTCCATAAAAGTGGAATTAATTCTGACCTATTCATACATGCATATCACATAATTAGTCAATTTCATTCCACAGTTCTCTTTCTCAGCACCATAATATGAGCATAATAGCATCTCCCTCAAAAACTTACTTGTGAGGATGAATTACATAATTAATAGTTTAATGCCTAGTATATAATAAGTGACCAATAAATGGACCAATAAAAAATAGGAGACATATATTAAGCACGGTTATGCAGTGTGCTATTTTAACTGTATCATCTCTCAGTCCTGTGAGCTCTCTGCAGAAGGTGCTGCTAAAATCCACACTTTACTGGTGGAGAAACTACGTTCATTTCTTGCCTCTGGTCATGCAGTCCGGACCTGGTGAGGTTAAGATTTGAACTCATGTGTTTTAACTCAGGCTATTGACTTGAAACAGAATTCACTTAACTCGGAGTGAATTTGGACTGCTTTGATCAACTGTTGGTGGTGATGGGCCACTGAGTGCCATGGCACAGGAGAACTGTGAGGCTCTTATGTGTCTTCTAGGGGTTTCTCTCAGCTTCTTGTTCAGGTGTTTTGCCCTCTTTCTAGGCTGTGGTGCTGTATGCTTATCCACTTAAATATCTTTCATCCATCCCAGTCCTTTTCCTAAAATTTTAGGTGAATTGAAAATAAGAATTTGGGAGGTGATTTTGCTTTTTTCTTTTTCTTTGTTTGGGGGAGGGGTGCTGGGGATTGAATCCAGGGGTGCTTAACTACTGAGCCACATTAGCAACCCCTTTATCTTTTTATTTTGAGACAGGATCTTGCTAAGTTGCTTAGGGCCTCATTAGTTTGCTGAGGCTGGCTTTGAACTTGCAGTCCTCCTGTCTCAGCCTCCTGAGCTGCTAGGATTACAGGTGTGTGCCACTGTGCCTGGCAATTTTGCCGTTTTTGAAAATCTGATTTTCTACTGAACTGATTTCCTGAAGCCCTGAAATGTGATTAGAGATCACCCTTATCTCTAGCAACTGCCTCTCAGACCATGCTTTAGCATCTGTTGCGGAAGTTCTCCTTCATTCCAGCAGTGTTTGTTTCCCTGGAATGAAATTCAGTTCTAATAAGTGACTTTGTGCTATAGGTGTTGACACTCCGGGGAGACACCAGATATAGAAAAACGCTGATCACCAACGATGGCACAGCACTGGGAGTAGGTTTTCCGATTGGCATAACTATTGATCCTGCACGGGGGTGAGTATTCATGAGTGGCCCACATGTCCATAACAGCACCATTCTTGTTGATGTCACAGTCTGATAAGATTTCAAACTTAGGACACTTTCTGATTTCTTATGGCAACATTTGAATCTACAGACCTCAGAGTAGAAGAGAATGAGCTTTGAGCTACATTTCATGTGAAAGGTATAATTTGTATTTTGTTCTGTGTTCTTCAAATTGTAACACTGGACTGAAAATTAATTACAAATCAAGAACTTCAGGAACTTAAAAATGGAAGAATAAGACTGTATAGTGCATTCTGACTTTGAATGAACACCGAAAGCTCTAAGGGAACTAAGGTCATTTGCAGCAGACCTTGAAGAAGGTGAGGCCAGGGTGGTAGGGGGACAGGGCACAGGAGCGTGATGGGATTTAGCATGGTTGTGGGAGGGGCTGAACCAGAGAATTAGAGTAGAGAGCATTTGACCATACGGGAGCTGCAGCCACTAAGGTCATTTGGAGACAAATCATGGAGGGACTTTAATGTCATGCTGTTGATTGGACTTTATTCTTTTGAGTAATAAAGAGCCAGTAGAGAATTTTGAGGGAGGAAGTGAAAGAACTGAATTTGTATTTCAGAAAGACTGGTCAGAATTGGAGTGGAGGGAGGTCAGAGGCAGGGAGATCAGGAGAACACGGTCTTTAGGCATGTAGACCAGTCTTCCAGTTAGTTTAATTAGTCATTAATTTTGTTGCAGTACTGTATTATATTATAAACCAGAAATAAAAAATTGTAAATTTGAACATTCATTTTTTTTTTAAAGAGATAGTCATTTAATTTCAAGGGTATTTTGACTTTCTAGTTTGGAAGCCATCAGATTCTTAGGCTTGGATGAAACTGAAGATATAATTTGTCTTAGTCCTCTGTTTCAAATAGGGATGATATACGAACTAAAGTCAATTCTTAAAAGGTCCTAAAGAAAAAATTCCACTTTGTGCTTGCTGGCTTGTCCTAGTTTTCAGTTATCCTTCCTAGAAGAAGGACCACCTTCGATTTGAAGTTCCATTCTTGAAAGTCAAGTCCACTTGTTATTCATTTTTCATTCATATGACATTTATGTATTGCACACCTATCACTGGGTGGTGTATCAGTTAAGACAGGTTAACTGTTAAAGCACATACATGCTAAAATATGTAATGCTTCAAAGAAAATAATTTATTTTCCATGTGGGGAGCAGAGCCTGGACATAGGATGTGAGGAAGTTATTCTTCATGGTCACTCAGGGATCCAGGCTGATGGGGGCTTTGCTGTCTTCAGGAGACTTCCAAGGTTATTTTGAATGTCAACATCTTTTGATTAGATGGGAAAGAAAAGAACATTCAGGAATGTGCTGGGAGGTTCTTTTGGGCCAGACCTATAAGTAGTGCATATCACTTCAGCTCACATTCCTTCAACTAGAATTCTGTCACTTGACCATAGCTGCCTGCTAGGAGGGAAATGCGTTTACCCAGAAAGAAGAGGAAGACATTGATTTTAGCAAATGGAAGCAGTCTCTGCCAGTCAGAAGGCTAAAGTGGGGTGTTAGGGAGCAGACACAAAGATGATTAAAGTCATAATCCATAACCTCAACAATTTATAGTTTAGTAAGGAGGATAAAGCCTCTTTATAAATATCAGTAACTCAAGTCATTTGGAATGGATCTTAAAGCATCCATAGAATTTCAGCAGCAGAGTTGGCTTTGGAGGTATCACCTATGATGTGAAGCATTAAAGTCAAGAGCAAAGGGACAGAAAATCAAGAGCATGTTCAAGTAGCTAAGAGCAGTCAGGTGGGTTGGGCAGCAATTAGAAAGGCTCAGACATGTCAGGAGAAGTGGGAATAGAAACAGGACAGAGACTTGTGAACATGTTTTAGAGGCTCAGTATAGAGACAGCCTGAGAAAGTTATGGCCAATGTCACTGAATCATTTGCTACAGGAAAATATCTGTATGGATGATCACTAATAAAGGGTTGAGGCAATTACAGTGTCTCTGGTGACATTTAAGAGAGAATGGCCAATTGCCATAGAAAGATGTTAAAAAGTAAAAAGGTTGGGGTTAGACAACTCTCTTAAGAGTTTTGTATTGAAAAAATTAGGGAATGATAAACATGTAGGTCAAATATAATAGGAAACTATTTTCTAGACTAGGGGAGTCTGAGCATATTTGTAGGAGCAGAGAAAAATTCAATATTGAAGACATAATTGAGAGTGAAAGTTATGGGGAAGGAAACAGAAATTTATGAAGAATAGCAAGGACTTGCAAGAGCCAGTATGGGGAACTCCACATGAAGTCAGTTAGAAATGAGAATCCTCAGGCTGCTAAGACTGGGTAGCTTAAGTTTTTAGTGAATTCAGAATTTGCAAGAGTTTTGTGCTCTTTTCAGCAAACTTTTGGTAGCCTGAACTGGGAGAGGGGAGGAGAAAAAACAGCAGGAACTAGGAGTTAGAAATTAGCAAGGTAGACACAATGTGAACGTAAATGAATAAATTAGAATATTATTGAAATGGTTAAAAGGTCTGGTTGCAGTGGGACAGAAATTCAGGCAAGGCTTAAGGTCAAAGAACAAGTTTAATAGGAAAAATAAAATTGGAGCGTGGAAGACATGGTAGAGTTTGTTCAAAGCAGAGAATTTCAGAGTTCGTGAACTTAGAGGCAGAGAAATTTAGAACTGAAGAGAAGTCAATGAGATGAGTGTATTGATTTGGTGGTAAACATAAGAATAAAGACTATTTGCATTATAGGCTTTAAGTACTTTGAGAAAAGATGCAGAAAGATTGTCTGTTGAGATTGTAGCAGGAGATGAAGTAAGAAGGATTAAAGCTTGGATTCAAAAAAATTATGTTGTCAGTGGAAATGGAAAGCCTTTCAAATACTGTAATAAATTTTCATGTATCATGGACTTGGTAATGCTGTGTTGTGATTGTGGTTCGTATGTGTGAACATACTGAATGTAGTTCATTGGTATCAATGCCACAAGTACTCCCTGATATGAGTGTGTTAATGGCATTCTACTCTCTCAGGAATGTGTTATGCATTTCTCTTATATTTTGCTTTAAATTTCAAATCTTTTCCTTTTTCATAATAGAAATCATATCAAGAAAGTAGCTGGTCTTGTGGTAGACAGTGATTTGGAGGAGAATTGAGTAAGAGCTGTGAAAAGGGCCATGTTTGGCCTTTGGCCTTCCCAGTGTACTGGGTTCTATGTGGTTCTCTGAAGAGGGATTAACAGTTAATGTAGGTTCCTTCTTTGTCATCAGCTTTAGCCACCAATGTAAGATCCTAGCCTCCTGTTTCAGACACCAATTTAAATGGCCTCTACCCCAAAATTAAATCAGAAATTATGCAGAAATTGATAGAACCGTGATTAAGTTCTCTGCCACATTGTGTGTAAGATAATGTTTCAGACTCCTCTGTTGGATGTAAGCATCTTGAAGACAAGAAGCACGTTCTCATTAAATATTTAAGTTATACATGCCATTTACCCTCACATCCACCTGCTTTGTTAAATGCTGGTGTTTTCATGGTTGTAGGAAACTATATTGGTCAGATCAAGGAACGGACAGTGGGGTGCCTGCCAAGATTGCAAGTGCTAACATGGATGGCACAGCTCTAAGAATTCTCTTCACTGGGAACCTTGAACATCTGGAGGTTATCACCCTTGACATCAAGGAGCAGAAACTCTACTGGGCCGTCACCAGCAGAGGAGTGGTACGAGCACTTTTTGTTCTTCACTGCTAAGCTGGAGTGCTGATTCTGAGTGTGCTGAGTTGTCTGGCAGAGGTTATTGAACAAGTTCATCTGACCAGTGTGTATTGTCTTTTCTCTCAATAGCTTCTCTCCCTCACTCAAATCTTGCCCTAGTTGAAGTCCGGTTCATTGTGGTATGGGAGTAATGTTTCCCTATAGTTCATTAACTTTCCCTCAATTTTTTTCCCTCAGGATGCATTAACTCCATTTGTCAGTTCTTATCTGTCCGTTAGAGACACTTATTTCATGTTTTAGTGATTTCAATGCTTTTCTTTGAAAATACTCTAGGTTCTCCAATTGCAGAAAGGAAAGAGAGAGAGAGAGAGAGAGAGACAAAGAGAGCAAGCTTCTAAGCTCAGCATCCTCATTAAGTTATATTTTCTTCTCTAATGTACATGTGAAATTTCTATTACTGGTAATTTTAAATTCCAAGATTGAGTTCATTGTGTTGTCCAGTAAGGAACAGAAAATATGAAATTTCACTGAAATAGTGCCTGACCTTTACTGCTGTGCTCATGCAGCTGAGGTCAGGTGAGGTACATAGGAAGTGCTTGATGATAATTATTGATCAACTGAACACCCTTTGGATAATGAATTGAATGTGTGCTAGACTGATCCTTGCTTTTTAAGCAATAGTAATTTCAGATCTTTGGCACTGATGATCTCCATAGTACTATTAATTAGGTTTTCCTTTCAGTTCATTTTCTGTTCAACAAGTACCAACTTTGTTCTTAACGTGGATTTATGATGATAGACTTTGAGGATTAAAGAGAAATAATGGCATTATGAAAGCACTTTGAGATTGGGATGCACAAGTACAATGACGAGGAAGCTCTTGCCTCATGGTTTCCACATACAAGTTAGCACATGCCAGCCAGGGCTCAGCAGCTCCCTCCCCTTCCAGTTCCATACCTGCTCTGCCCTACTTAATCTGTGAGCTTGTTAGTGGTATGACTCCCCATCCTTTCTCCTTGGCAACTGCCCTCCCACTTCAGAATCACTAAGTCCTGCCATCATCGTCAGCTTCTTCCCTTATGTCCAGCCTTTTTCTGCCACCTCCACCATTCTGAATATACTGTGGCCCCTGTTACTGAACCCTGTTTGCATGCTGCAGTCACGCTGCCTTCATAAGACCACAATCCACAGCTTTGATCTCTACTCACCTGAGAACCCTGGGCTGGAGGGCCAGCGCCCAGCGGTCCAGCTGAGCTTGTCTGGCCAATCTGGTCTGGTCACCAGCCACTGGGAGACTCATATTCCCTGTGCTCTAGTGTCTGGAACATTTGACAGTTTCTGGGGCATAATAACCTGTTGAAACTGCCATGTCCAGTGAGGAGTGAGGCAGATCTTCTATGTCTCTTGTCAGTGCCCAGCTCAGATCCTGGCACAGAGCAAGCTATTGAGACAGGTTTTGGGAATGAAGTTAAAACAGCAGTATATACATCTAATTTTTCTCCAAGAAGCACACTACTTGTCATTTCCCCCAAGGAACTTCATTCTTGTGGGTTCTTTTCCAGTTTGCTGAAGCCCTTATGGCCAAGGCCTGTTATCTGTTCTAACATAACAGCACCATCCTGGCTGCCATTCATTCTTGCTGACCCATGATTCTAGGGACACGTTTCCTATCACCGTTACAGAAATTGTTGGTGAAGATGTTAAAGCCATGGTCAGTCAGCTCCAGTGTGATGGTTGATATTAGACTTTCAGTGTATGCTTGACCTGAATGTCACACTCAGAGACTTGAGGTTTAGTCTTTTTTTCTTCACCGTGCTAGCCAAGAAAGCTAACTGACTTTGTTATCAAATACTCAAAGTGATGTTTGCTTGATCTTCTGCTCAGTCTACTTATGATGCTCTAATCAAACAAGAGATAAGAAAAGAACTACAAAGCATAGAGTACTTTTAAATGTGAGATATTACTATTAGGAGAATATTAGTTTAAAAATGTTCTTTCATTTCGCTAACTAATGAGAATTTTGATCCTTTAGATTGAAAGAGGAAATGTGGATGGTACAGAGCGAATGATCCTGGTGCACCATCTTTCCCACCCATGGGGAATTGCTGTCTATGATTCTTTCCTTTACTATACTGATGAACAGTATGAGGTCATTGAAAGAGTTGACAAGGCCTCTGGGGCCAACAAAGTAATCTTGAGAGATAATGTTCCAAATCTGAGGGGCCTTCGAGTTTATCACAGACGCAGTAAGTATTTGTCACTGAAAGGCGTTTGTGGATGTATGGTGCACATTCACACATCTGCACATTACATCTATAAACACCTGTCCACACATAGTCATACCCCTGCATGCACATGGAAATTACTCAAAGTATTTTAAAAAATGATAACCATGTTGTAAGCATGGTTAAACATCATCTTAAAGACTAGATTGGCTTCAGAGTAAACTTATTCCCATTCTTTTCTCATCACTTTTAACTATTTACTTAGTTTTTGCTTCACAGCACCCCCGACACACTATCTATTTATTTGCTTATTGTCTGTGTTCCCTATTGGAATCTAACCTCCATAAGGACAGGTGTCTTGTCTGTTTTGCCTATAACACATAGCAAGAATAGAGAAGATTTGTTGGATGACAACTGGGAAATTGTTAACAGGATAGAAATAAAGGTTTATTCTTTGATTTTTCTATTTTGATGTATTTTTTTCAGACACAATTTAAATTTGGATTTGCACCTTTAAATAGGCATTATGATAGAGATTTTTTTTTGTACTGGGAACTGAACCTAAAGGCACTTAACTACTGAGCCACATCCCCAGCCACTTTTATTTTTTTATTTTGAGACAGGGTCTTGCTCAATTGCATAGGGCCTTGTAAGTTGCAGAGACTGGCTTTGAACTTATGATCCTTCTGCTTCAGCCTTCCTTGTCAATGGGATTATAGTCATGCACCACCATGCCTGACTCATAACAGAGATTTTAAAAGTAGTTTTGATATTTTATGGCTTTTAGTTTGTAACCAAAGATTATCAAACAGTTTCTTTCTTGTCCTATAACTTAGTTTTGTCACTTAGTGCTTACTTTTTTTGCATGTGGATTTAAATTTCTTATTTCATATGTTTAAAACAAGCATCTACTGTATTATTTGTCATGTAATTAAACTAATATAATTTTAAGTGCTAGTGTATAGGTTAAGAGGGCAAAAATGAATAAATTTGTATATTGACTTCTCTAATTTTTACGTGCTTTGTAGAAGAAAAATAATTTATGCCCCATTTTCTAACTGCTATGAAATAGATGTCGTATTCTTTTAATAATTCTTGGTGTTACTGTATGAGCTCCAGTCTCTCAAGTTACTATTAGGTTTTTAACCTACTTGCCATGTGTGTTATTAATTTTTATACTGAATTATTTGGCGACTGAGTTTTAAAAATTTGAATTGGAGTGGCAAGTAGGTAGGATCAAAATTTACAACATGGGCTGGAGCGGTGGCTCTGTCGTTATGGTGCTTGCCTGGCATGCACGAGGACACAAGTTCAAACCCAAGCACCACGTACGCAATGAAGTGTAGGAGCAACGAAGGCCATGTGAAGAACTTACAACTTGATTTTGATTTTCTTTAGATGTTGCTGGATCCTCAAATGGCTGTAGCAACAACGTGAATGCTTGTCAGCAGATTTGCCTGCCTGTACCAGGAGGACTGTTCTCCTGCGCCTGTGCCACTGGATTTAAACTCAATCCTGATAATCGGACCTGCTCTCTGTATAACTCTTTCATTGTTGTTTCGATGCTGTCTGCAATCAGGGGCTTTAGCTTGGAATTGTCAGATCATTCTGAGGCCATGGTGCCAGCAGCTGGCCAAGGTATGCCAACTCAGAAATAAGACTTGACTCCATTTGGTGCCATGGAAATCCTTGGTAACATAAAAGCATTTCTTCCTGTTTGACTTAAGCACATCATGAAGTTTGTCTTTTTCTTTAAAGAACCTGGTTCAGCCTTAGAAAGGTTTATAAACTTTATTATGTACAAAAATCATCTGGAGAGGACTGTTAAAGATAGATCAGAGCCCTAATCCTAGATTTGTCTGAGTTAGTAGTCTGGGATGTGGGTAGATAACTGGTTCCCAGGGCATGCAGATGTTGCTGGTTCATGAGAACCACAGGCCTAGAGCAATGTAGGCTGTAGAGTGAGTACAAGAAGTGTTACAGGGCTGGTGGGCAGAACAGTGCCCTGTTTCTGACTGCTAATGGAGATTTAGAGTCGAGGGCCCACTACTGCTTAATATAGTAGTGAAATAGTGTGAGATCTGATTTATTAATATATATTTGGTAAATTGAAGAGTTTGCAGTGCCAGTTTCTGCTGCACTTTATCTTGTAAATTCTGAATGTATAAAATGATAACGTGACTCCTAGATGAACAAAGTTTTGCAAGTGTACATTACAAGAGGAATTAAGAGTTGATGATGGTCACAAGGCACAAGTATGAATAGAAGAATCCAGGGTATGAAGGAAAGAAAAAGATTAATATGGCAATTGATTATAACATATTAACTTTTAAAAATTGAAACGTGAGTCTGCAAAGTTTGACAAGCTGTTAACATTTCATCACGTCTGGGTTGTCATGTGTGTGTATGCACACACGTACACTTATTTTTATGAATCTTTTGAAAACAAATTTCAGATATCAGATATCATGACACTTTTTCCCAATCTATTTTAGCATAAAGCTCCAAAGGGCATTATTATCTAATACCTACATTCATTATTTGTCCAATTGGCCTCAGAATGTTGCACATGGCTGTTGTTTTGTTCCAACTAAGATTTAATGAATT
This sequence comes from Aplodontia rufa, assembly GCA_004027875.1. Lineage (NCBI taxonomy): Eukaryota > Metazoa > Chordata > Mammalia > Rodentia > Aplodontiidae > Aplodontia > Aplodontia rufa. The sequence continues at coordinate 23,312 of PVKS010000743.1, read as the reverse complement.
TCATTTGGAATATCTCTTTATTTGCCTTTAATCTGGAGTAATTGCTCCTAGTTTTTTCAATGACATTGATTTTTTTAAAAGTAGATATGCTGTCTTTTAGAATTCTGCAAGAAGGTTTTCCTTAGGTTGTTTAATCTGTCACTCAGTTTATACCCTGCATTTCCTATAAAATGGAATTTAGCTGTAGTTGCTTGATTAGATTGAAGTTAAAAACATTTGGTGGTACTTGGTGGTGGTGCAGTGTACTTGATATGGAATCTCATTAGGAAGACCATAATGTCACCTTGTCCTGCTTGTGGGGATGCTTAAGTTTGATGGCTTGGTTATATCCATTTAAAGGTATATTCCTCCCTTTTAATTTCTATGAAATCTATGGAATTATATTTTGTTCCTGTGAATATCTTCCCCTCAGCTTCTTTTACCTGTTGTTTTTAGCAGCCATTGATGTGTGTCTGTAATGATTACTTATGTAGAGATTATAAATGGTGATTTTCTTATTCTATCATTTGTTTACATTTCTAGATAATATTCTACAAAGGAAAGCTTCTACCCCAGTTATCTTTAAAAAATTATTATTGTTATAGACTCAGGTTTCAATTTTTAAAAGTTAGCATATTACAATTAATTACCATAATTAATCTTTTGATTCTGATGCTCCAATTGATCCATTTTGGCTAGGAAAAGCCTCTTCAAGTGGCTCCCTGTGTTTTTTGACATGTTCTCCTTAATGTTTGAGTGCTTCCTTGCTTTTTGGTACAAGCAGATATTCCAGGCTTATGTCTGTGCTCAAACCTTTAATTAGCTCCTTAATTGTAGGAAGTACTATTTAGAGGCCAAGATTTGGGTGATATGTATGCTTGTTGCAACTGGCAAACAAGTAGTTACCCTAATGGGGGGTGAGGGTGGGGAGGGTGAAAACAAGGAATTGGGAATGGGGGTTTGAGAGGAAGGGTGAGTATTTAAAAGTGCTATTTCCAGCTAGAGCATTGTTTGATAATCTTTTCTTAAATGTTCTAGGGAGAAATGTGCTACATATGGATGTTGATGTGGCCTCTGGCTTTATTTACTGGTGTGATTTTAGCAGCTCTGTGGCATCATATAATGCAATCCGCAGAATCAAACCAGATGGGTCTTCTTTTACGAACATCGTTACATATGGGATAGGAGGAAATGGAATTCGAGGCATTGCAGTGGATTGGGTGGCAGGTATGTGGAGTGATTTTTACATTTGCCTCTCTCATCTAATTTTATGTTGGAGAGTTTAACCTAACTACATGCAGTATAAACTTATTTTTCTAGACAATCATTGAGGTGATTTAAGATAAATTATGTGTCTAGACTAAGTATGTGTTGTTAAATAAATGATAAAATGTTTAAGTTGACAGATTCATTACAGATTAATCATCTCATTTTCTTCTATTATTAACCTGATCAACACTGCAGGCAAAATGGCTAGAAATATTAAATTATGTGAATTTGTGTTTTTCACACTTAGAGTTCACACCTATTTCTGAATTAGAAATGTCTCCATTTTCAAAGAAAAAGTGATATTAAATATAGTTTAAATCATAAAATGGAGTTCATACTTTAAAGTCAAACAATTTCAGTTGCAAATTCTTAATTGCTTCTTTTGTTAATGTATAAAAGTCCTTTCAGTCTTTAGGTACATCTATTAGCAGTTAGTTGGTATGCCTGACTGTATACATTAACTTATTTGTATTGATTCATACACTTATGTTTGGATTACCCTCATTTTTGCTCTGGAAGATGAATGTGTTATAAGTTTTTGGAATATAATTCAATTCTAATCAAAATGGGTATCAATATGTAGTGATAGTGTGGTAAGTAGGCAACACTTGGAAATATTAGCATCTATTATGAAAGTCTATAATAAGAGTTTATTGCAAATAATAGTTTGTTAAATAAGGCTTTAACTGAGTTCCTAATACCATTTCTGATTATAAATTTGCTATTTCTGAGAGTATAGGTAAAGCAGGATCAGTCTATAGCTGCTTTCATGTTCTATGGCATAGATGAGTACTCATAGAAGAAACCAAATACACTGCAGAGCCTAAAATATTTGTTATCTGGCCCAGCTCAGAAAAAGTTTGGCAATTCTGCATTAAAAGATCAGAGATGAACACACACACACACACATGCGCGTGTGCACCTCAAGTAGAGATAGGTAATAACATAAAGATACCAGGAACATTTTTAATATTGACCTGATTTCTCTAGAGATATTTTGAGTCAGATATGGGAACAAAATATGTGTGCCTTGGTAAGGAGTACTGATTTTCACAGTTTGACAGATTGTCAGTTACATGGAATCAGTAATTTGGGCTCATTCTCTATTCATGATGCTATCTTCACATGATTGTTGTTTCATTCTAGCATTTGCATTGTGCTGTCATGCTCACAGGGAAGTGGACTGTGGATTTGGTGGTTTTTAGAAGGTCCACGGAATTAAGATAACTATGTCAGTTAGAAAGACTAGGGAAACACCTCGTGTTACTTGTTACTTGTAAACACAGAGAGCCTTCAATAATATTGGTAGCAAACCTAGGTGCTGCCGGCTGTCCCTCTGTGCTGCTTTTGTCATGTTGGAGTAGAAGTTATGCCATGATAATGTGTATTTAGGGTCTTTGAAGGAGGTGTTAAAGTTCAGTGGTTCAGGTAGAAGAGGAAAAACATTATGGAAAATATATTGTTTAGTAGAAAGCGAGCTAGGACATTTGCTATGAATTCTAATCTGCTTTAGAAGCTGATGGTGGGCATCTTCTCTCTAAATTTGAAGAAGTATTTTCTTTAGTTCCTAAGAGTAAATACTCATTTTTCTAAGCTACTCTGAGACATTTATTTATTGTCTTGGAAACAATAGTATATATTAATCCCAACCTCAATCTTACAGATTTTGTTCTGAATTTGAAAAGGTCTCCCCTTCTTTTTCTCTCCTGGGTTTCTCCATTCATCAGCATCCTCTTCTGTTTTCCTTTAGGGAATCTTTATTTCACCAATGCCTTTGTGTTTGAAACACTGATAGAAGTGTTACGGATCAATACCACCTACCGCCGTGTTCTTCTGAAAACCACAGTAGATATGCCTAGGCATATCGTTGTAGACCCCAAGAACAGATACCTCTTCTGGGCTGACTACGGGCAGAAACCAAAGATTGAACGCTCCTTTCTTGACTGTACCAATCGAACTGTGCTTGTCTCAGAGGGCATCGTCACGCCACGGGGCTTGGCAGTGGACCACAGCAATGGCTTTATTTATTGGGTTGATGACTCTTTAGATATAATAGCAAGGATCCATTTTGATGGAGGGGAATCTGAAGTGGTTCGTTATGGCAGTCGTTACCCCACTCCTTATGGCATCACTGTTTTCGGAAATTCTATCATATGGGTAGATAGGAATTTGAAAAAAATCTTCCAGGCTAGTAAGGAACCAGAGAACACTGACCCACCAGCAGTGATAAGAGACAATATTAACTGGCTAAGAGATGTGACCATCTTTGATGAGCATGTTCAGCCCCGGACACCAGCAGAGGTCAACAACAACCCTTGCTTAGAAAATAATGGTGGGTGTTCTCATTTCTGCTTTGCTATGCCTGATTTGCACACCCCCAAATGTGGCTGTGCCTTTGGGACCTTGGAACATGATGGCAAGAGCTGTGCCATTTCAACAGAAAATTTCCTCATCTTTGCCTTGGATAATTCTTTGAGAAGTTTACACTTTGACCCTGAAGACCACAGTCCACCCTTCCAAGAAATAAGTGTGGAAAGAACTGCTGTTGCTCTGGACTATGACAGCATAAATAATAGAATCTACTTCACACAAAATTTGAACTCTCAACATGGCCAGATTTCCTATGTCAGCCTGTATTCAGGGATTCATTCTCCAACTGTCATTGCTTCGGGTAAGTGTACTCCAGTGGGCTTTATCTTGGAAATAGATACAACAGGATTGACATATTCTTTTTTTGTTTTCTTTTTCTTCTTCTTCCTTTTTTTTTTTTTTTTTTTGATGGTGCTGGGGATTGAAGCCAATGCATGTGAGACAAGCTATTGAGCTAGAGCCTTAGGTCTTTTTTTATTTTTTATTTTGAGATATGACCTTGCTAAGTTACTTAGAGTGGCCTTGCACTTGTGCTCTGCTACCTCAGCCTCATGAGTAGCTGGGATTGCAGGTGTGCACCACTGTACCTGGCCCTAGTATTCTTAGTGTAAGACTCCACATCTTTGCGTGTATTTGAGTGTCCCTGTTGGTGTATATCCAGATATAGGGATTGCTGATGGCATTGCCTTTGACTGGATCAATAGAAGAATTTATTATAGCGACTACCTCAACCAGACCATTAGTTCCATGGCTGAAGATGGATCTAAGCGCACCCTGATAGCCCGCGTTTCAAAACCACGAGCCATTGTGCTAGATCCTTGCCGAGGGTATGTAATGGTCTTCTTCATTGTATTTTTGTCTGCTTATTTCTGGAGGGAGTAGGGCCAGAAAATATAAAGAGCCAACATTTTAAGGGTTTATAACTCTGTGGCTACAGATAGAAGGGTAAAAGAGCATTAAGTGGCTTCTACGTGGGACAGAGAGTTCTGAGCTTCATTTCTGTGGGAAGATAGTTGGCAGCAGCCTAGGAAATCAGTACTCTGACTGAGTAAATATCTTTTGGGCAAGTTATGTGGCTAGGAATGGAGTAGTTTCCTTACCCCCAATGTTAATGACAATTTGCAATTAAACAGTGCTGTTACTTTTTGAGTGAAAAGGACTATGAGGCTCCTTGGGGAACTAATTATGACTTCTTTTGGATGACTAGGTACATGTACTGGACTGACTGGGGCACTAATGCCAAAATTGAGAGAGCCACACTGGGAGGAAACTTCCGGGTCCCCATTGTGAACACCAGCCTGGTTTGGCCCAATGGACTCACTCTGGACTATGAGACGGACCTTCTGTATTGGGCGGATGCTAGCCTGTATGTGTCTCTGGTTACTCATGTGGGGCTGAGAAGGAGGGTTCTTCTTCCTACTTCCAAAGCACAGATATTTGCTTAATGTGATGAAAATATAATAAGCCTGAAAGTCATTTCAAAAGCATAAAATCACAGTTTTTGGAACTATATGATGTTCTATCTTGGGGAATATATTCCATACTATATTCTATCTGTGACAATTTATCTTTATCATGAGATTGAGTAATTATGAGCTAAAAGGCATCTAAACACATCACTAAATATATGTATAATTTGAAATACATTATAAATGTAATTACTCAATTTATGACCAAAAGATTCTAGGTAACTGTCAGAAAATGTAAATTATTTAAATATACACTGATATTAATTTTTTTCCTTGCTTTATCATTGATTGTCTTGAAAACATGATCTCCTTTGGTTTTTGACTTTTGGACATTCTTTTCGGCCTCTTTCTCAGTAAATTTTTATAATGTTTTCCTTATAAATTTTGTCAAGTATAATTTTGTATGTGGTTTCTCCAGGTAACCCCAAAATGTCTAACATTGCAGTCATTCTAATGGAAGAGTTGAAGAATGAAATGATTTTGTTTGTTATGGTTGGTGTTTACCTGTCAGGAATCTGTATCTTTTCTTTCTTATTTCCTCATGAATTTGGTCTTGTCATGTCCAGCACTTAATATCAAGATGTTTTCATTTTCTCATTTGAGTGGTTTTATGTCTAATTTTGGATCATTTTAGGTGAATACCGCAAAGCAATCAATGAATGTCAAGTTGAGAAAGTCACCAAGGGGGTGGGAAGGACAGAGTAAGCATTTTGTTGAGTCTACAGTGTGCTGCACACCAAATTCCATGCGTGACACAAATCTTTTCATACTGCTCTGTTGCTTTTAATGTCAGCTTGGTTCCTTTCATAGTATCTCTTGTAGGTTATATTCATCTCTGAAAGTCAATAATAAATGTAGGCCATTGTTTGGTAAGCGAAAAAGACCTCCCATCATCAAAAGAAATGTTTCTAGCTGCCATATGCTCTGCTTGAAAAGACAGCTGGTGACTTGTGTAAATGAATGCCTAGGCTTAACCATTTTCCTTTCTGGATGTCAGCAATGTTTTTCTCCTTTTTCCTCCACTCTAGGCAGAAGATTGAGCGCAGCACTCTCATGGGTTTGAACCGTGAAGTCATTGTCAGCACAGCCTTTCATTCTTTCGGCTTGACCCTCTATGGCCAGCATATTTACTGGACTGACTTCTACACAAAAAAAATTTACCGAGCTAACAAATATGATGGGTCAGGTCAGATTGCAATGACCCTGAGCTTGCCTGTCCGGCCTAAGGGTATTTGCACTGTTAGGAAAAACGAGCAACAGCAATGTAGCAATCCTTGTGATCAGTTTAATGGAGGCTGCAGCCACATCTGTGTGCCAGGTAAGGTGTCGCCCATGAAGACCAAAACATGTAAAATAATCATAGTAACAACACCTGGCAAGGCAGGTGGAAGGAATATGCATCTCTAGCAAGAAGAAAAAGAGCCCAAATATCCTTGATTTTAAGGCAATTTATAAAATAGATGGAGTTATGTTTTGAGAGGAAGACTTTGTTAGCTTTCTTTTCTATTCAGGAGTCCTCTTATGAAGGTGTTTTAAATGCAAGCTTGGTGGAGGTAGAAAATAAGATGAGGGCTTTGGCTGTCCCATTTTGTGACTTGCACAAGAATTCCATCAATGAGCTTACCTTCCTTGAAAAAGGATTTAATTTTTCTGCTTAAGAAGTATTATTTATAGTTTGAAGTATTTCTGATGAAAATTTAGGGTGAGATATTATGCATTTCATGATCCGTTTTATAGAGTACAAATTCATAGGAATATGTGCCTTTTGATCCCATTGCCTTTTAAATATTACTGAGGAAAGAGGATAATTGCTATTGCAGATGTGGGGTAGTTGTTTAAAGATCAGAGTAAATTGTCACATTCTTGAGAAATTGGTAATGGTTGTTCATAAAGGAAGAATGACTCAGGACATTGTTGAAAGGCTACCAGGCAGCATTTTCACGCTTGTCTTATGGAGTATTTCATGTAGAAGGTGTTGCAAATGCTGTTTTGGAGGATACTCTGAATGTTTGCTGCGCTAATCTTGTGCTTCTTCTGGGATCCAGGTCCAAATGGAGCTGAGTGCCAGTGTCCACACGAAGGTCAGTGGTATCTGGCCAATGGTAATAAACACTGCATCATGGACATTGGGGCCCGGTGCGATGAATCCCATTTCACCTGCTTCAATGGGCGCTGCATCTCAGAGCAGTGGAAATGTGATAATGACAATGACTGTGGTGATGGCAGTGATGAGCTGGAAACCGTTTGTGGTGAGTTGGGCCCTCGGTGCTTTTCTTAGGAGCTAAGGACATCTTTATGACAGGTGCCTGGTGCAGAATCCTGTTGAGTGTGAATGAGTTTGAGATTTGTACCTAAGTATTCTGTTAGAGCTGAAAAACATTTACTCTGACAATCCAGACTGCGTCTCTGTTAAGTTGCCTCTGGAGTGGTTATAAGCAAAAACACTGGATGAAAATCCTGGCTATGCTGTTTATAATCTGTGTAATCCTGGGAGAGTAATTTAGTTCAGTCAGCTCATCTGTAAAGTGGAGCGATTACTAGAGGAGTGAGAGAGACAGTCTATTAAAAACCCTCAGCTTAGGGTGTGATGCTTGCCAAGGATGATGTAGCGTGAAACTAAGATATCTAATAGCTGATGGTAATTTTATTAATTGTCATAGCCCAATGTTCGTTAATGTAATACTTGTATTGAAGCCACTTCCAGTCCTTAGCTGTCATGTGAATGCAATGAGTAAGACACAGTGGAGCTTCCTTAGGGAGTTTGAAGGTTGGATACCTTTTCCTATCAAATGATGTAAGGGCTAAGAGTTTTTGTTTTCTCCAAATAAATTATATTTGAATGCACTCCTGTGATTGACATAAACTTTTAAATTAATATAAAGAAATGGAGTGACTTTGATTCTTGCTTAAAATACTCTGCTTAAAAAAGGCACATAGCATATCTTACTTAATCTAATTGAAAGTGTTCTCTCGCTTTGCATAAAGTCCGATTTGCAGACATTTTTGCCTGGGAAGGTAAACTCAGAGTCCATCTTATTTAGTTGCAGATTTTTAGAAATTAGAATGATGCTTTCATCTAAAGGTCTTCTTTTGATGTCCCCCTTACCCCAGCATTTCACACCTGCCTGCCAACGGCCTTCACCTGTGCCAATGGGCGATGTGTCCAGTATCGCTATCGCTGTGATTACTACAATGACTGTGGTGACAACAGTGACGAGGAAGGGTGCCTGTTCAGGAACTGCAATGATACCACGGAATTTACTTGTGGTAACGGGAGGTGCATACCTCTTGAGTTTGTCTGCAACGGCATTAACAACTGCCACGACAACGGCACTTCAGATGAGAGAAATTGCCGTAAGTTTGTCTTCAGTACTTCCTGTGCTTTTGGATATCAAGTCTTAGATCACAGGAGTTGAAGTTTTTGTGTAAAAACAAAGGCTTTCTGAAAAAAGAAAACTCATCTAAAACATGTTTTCCTTTTGATATAATCCACTAAATGATTTTAAAAATAACTCTAGCTCCTTTTTAATTATTTCAAATTGGTGGATCCATACAATCATTGACTATTTTAACCTTAAATATTTTAAACTTTGCTTGATAAAATTTTTTGTTGTTTTTAAAAAATATTTATCAAGAGTTACCAAGAAAAAATATTGTATAAGTGTATTGTGGTTAACGTTTGTTATGTAAAAAGTTAGATTGTATGATGTTGACTAAAATTGTTTTTCTCTTTAGTTTTTCTGGTAAATAGATTTTTAGTTCATTTTTTTCCCAAAGTTTCTGAGATTTGTACCTTAGTGTCTTAGAAAGACAAAAGATGATATTTTTAGTTTGATATTTTTAGTTTGGCTATATCAACTTGTTTTTTTGTTTGTTTGTTTGTTTTTTTGGCTTTGTAGATAGAATTACATGCGATTTTTATTAGGGACTGCTTTTTTTTTCTGGGAATAGAACCCAGGGCCTAGTGCAACCCAGGCAAGCACTCTATCACTGAGCTGTGCTCCCACCTGGGTCTACTTTTTAAAAAATATTTTCATATGGAAAATTTCAAACATATACCAAAATAGAAAGAATAGTATAGCATATCTGTCATCCAACAATTATCAACCATGCCAGTCCTGTTTGACTTATCTCCTCTTTTTTTTCCCCATGGTATTTTAAAGCAACTCCTAGACATGAATTTCATAGATAAAGACATTTCAAAGCACAATTACAGTGCCACTATAATAGCTAACAAAAACAACAATACTTACTTGATGTCTTTGAATTCCCAGTCCCTATTCAAAGTTTTCACCTTTTTTTTTACTGTTATTCTGCTCAAATGAGGGTTCAGATAAGATCTACACTTGATTTTGATTATTAAAACTCTTCAATCACTTTTATGGCACAGTAGTTCTATCCTTTTGGTCCCTGATTTGTTAGAAAAATTGGGAGATTTTTCCTGTGAAACGTTCCACATTCTAGATTCGACTACTTGTATAATTGATCCTTTTAATTAATTTTCTCCCTCTTACTTTCTGTGGACTGGAATTTAGACCTAGAGTTTAATTATGTCAGGTTATGCTCTTTGGGTAAGAGTGCTTGCTGGGGAGCTTTGAATTTCTTGTTAAGTCCCGTCATGAGGCACACAACATTTGGCTGTCCCCCTCCACATGACAGAAGCATCAGTGGCCTCTGATGTCATCTTGAGTCTTCCCTTACCAAGTTCCCATCAACTCTTCACCCCATGCTTTTAGCACCCACGAATGATTGTTCCATCAATCAGTTACATTACAAAGGGGATATTTAACAATTCTGTTACTACCTCCACATTCATTCACTGAAGTTCTAGAAAAGGAAATTTCCTTTATCAACTATTTAATGGTAATTATAGTTTGCAGAATAAATGCTTAATTCATTCCATTTGTCAGTTTTCAGAGTGAGGAGTTGGTGACCAATGAGCACTAAATTGATATTTGTTTAGTTTTATTAAACTTATGGACATTTATATATTTGATAAGCTTAAATAAATGTCCAATTTATTCTTTTTGGTGTCTGATTGTCCTGTCTTAGACCAGTGGAAGTCCTGTTCTTTGATATAACTCCATTTGGTCTCGTGTAGCTGAGGTTTGTTGTGTATTGTACAATTCCCATCCCAGACCAGCAATTAGCCACTTATCCAAGGAAACATCATCCCTCTTTTGATGTTTAGAAATTACTGCAGTGTTGAGTGCCCATTCCTGCTGCATTTTCATTGTCTCTAGGCCTGTTCAGTGGACAGAGATAGGAAATGCAGGAGGGGCGGGTTTTGTTTGTTTAATTTTTGTTTCTTTTCTTTTTTTTATGAGAGAGAGAGAGGAAGAGAGAGAGAAAGAGAGAATCAATTTTATCTGCTTTTTTAATCTGGCCTTTGTTTCCCCGACAGTTAGTTGTGTATGTGGTGCTGGGGTTCAAACCTGGGTCCTCAGGCATGCCAGGCAAGTGCTCCAACCGCTGAGCCACTGCTCCAGCCCCAGGAAATACAGTTTTAAAGGAAAAATTTATATTGATATTTATCATTTAAATTTAAGATTCAGGTCTTTCACTTCATAGATTTATAAAAACATCCTTCTTCATGTGCTTAAAATCTTGGTTCCTAAGAACATTAACATAAGTTACTTGTTTCCTTTATTCTACTATAATTTTGAAATGCCTACAATAATTTCAAGATTATCATGACCACAAAAATGGTAACAATACAAGTACTAAATACAAGATCTTTCTTGTTCTTAGATTGTGTCTCAACAGTGATATATACATAGTCAAAATGCTGATTTTTAAACACATTAGAATTTTTTCTTTGTAGGGTTATAGTATCAGCTTCGTTTATAGTTATCTTCCTTTGTTACTTTTTGCCAAACTTTAAGAATCACTTTTCTTTTTCCATTTTTTTATTTCATTGCCTTTACTTGTACAAAATAATGTACATAGCTCCAAAGTTAAAACTACGACAAGGTGTACATATAGAAGTTTTCCATTTTGTCAACTCCACTTTTTTCAATCTTTCCAGAGGGGTGACAGTTTTCATGTTTATTTTTCATTATCATGATTTGTTTTTAAAGAGAAAGGGACAGTGAGAGAGAAAGAGAGAATCAATTTTATTCAGTTTTTCTTGTAGCTTCATTGGTCCAACGCTTTGTTGTGTACATGGTGCTGAGGTTCGAATCCTTGTGCATGCCAGGCAAGCACCTTAACCGCTAAGCCACCACTTCAGCCCCATAATGATTGTTTCTAATAGAAACATCAGTCCCTCTTTGTGTGTGTGTGTGCGCGTGCACACACACACACGTGCACACACATTGAGCATCTCTAATCCAAAAATCTTAAATTTGAAATGCTACAAAATCTGAAACATTTTGAATGTTGACATGAACGATGAATAGAAAAATCCACTCATAAAGCTTTGTTTCATGCCAGAATTTTTAAAAGCATTGTATGAAACTGCCTCAAGCTATGTATATGAAAACATAGGTATACGAAAACATATGTATATAATATATATGAGTTTAACATTCAAACTTTGGGTCCCATCTCCAAGACATATATGCAAATATGCCAAAATCCAGAAACATCTAAAATTTGAAACACTTATTGTCCCAAACATTTCTGAAAAGGGATTCTCAACAGGTATCATAATCTTTTTTTCCCACAAATGATAACCATCTATTTTGAATATTGCTTTCTTACTATTAATAATCTATCCTGGAGGTCATACTGTCATTGTGTATTCACATATGGATCTTTACTTGTACAGCTACATGTTGCTCCATTGTGTGAATGTGTTGTAATTTGAGTTGGGCTTTTGGTTGATGTCATTAAGTAAAGAAAATAATTTAAATTACAAATCCACACCTCCTCCTCGGCTCTCTCCCTAGTGTCAGCTGGAAGTTATCTCTTGGCTAGTGAATCTATAGGTAACATCAGTGTCATGGCTCATGCTTCTCTAATAGCTTTGAAATTATCTTATAGTGGTTTAAGATTTGCAGTAGCTCTGCTAGCATAGGCAGTGCTTATATAGTATATTTGGTGAATGTGTTTCAAATGTTTATCTGGTTGTCCTTTTATAGCTGATCGCACTTGCCAGTCTGGATACACAAAATGTCAAAGTACGAATATTTGTATTCCTCGGATTTACTTGTGTGATGGAGACAATGACTGTGGAGATATGAGTGATGAAAACCCCACTTATTGCAGTGAGTATGATAAGCTGTTTCTCTTCCTGATTCCAGAGGTGCACATCTTGAGCTGGAGCAAAGATATGTAAACTGGGTATTTGTGTTAATATCAATTAGCATCTCAAATTTAGTTTGTAAGCATATGTGCAAGGAAATTGTTGGATGTGATTGGAAGAACATGAAAAGCCCTTTTCCTCTGTACCCTGGCTGAAGCCCAAGACCCCAACTGTTTCTTCCAGAGGCCTGCTACAGTTAGGGAGCCTTTTTCCAAATGTTGAAGCCTTTTTATCTTCAAGAGCTCCAGGTAGGATTTGCACATAAAATTCCTACTATTTAGTCTTAATATGATGGTAGTGGCCATTAGTATCTGAAAATATTTTTATATTATTTTAATATTTAAATTTCAGAAACTTTTATTTAGCAAATTTTTTCAGTAAGACCATTTCTTGTATGCATAGCTCAAATTAGAAAGTCTTTCTTAAGCTTGATAGTAACCCATTGAGACTGTGTTCATGTAAACAGATGCATACTTTTAAGAATTTAGTAATTGCCCTTCCCTGCTATGGGGATATGTAGTTAAACTCTGGTCACTGGCCCTTTTCCAAGCAAACCCACATGGCATGATAATGATGTTTCACTAGGCCAGGCTCCAGTCTGAAAACAGGGATCAGTTGTATTGATAGCAGCATGAAGAAGCAAAATTCAGGGTGTAGCCACCAGAGAGGGCTTGGCAGATAGGAGTTATTGCTGACCTTTCAGGGACCTTGTTTCCTTAACATTTTTCCCTGGCAAATCATTAGATAACATGGGTCAGAGCAAGGGAACATTGTAGAGGAGAAGAATCATAAGCCTTGATTCAGGTTTGTGCCATATATTAAACACATCTGATCAGAGCTACCTAAGTTTACTCAAGAAGAGAACTGATGTTCAAACATAGGCACAGTCTCCTACTTTCTCAAAAAAAAGTTCTGTGTTGCAAAAATGAAAAAGAGGAGAACTTTACTAACTCTGTAGAATTATGGTCTAACATGGTTAAGACTTGAGTGGGGCGAACTCTGATGAGGTCACATTGCTTTTTAATTATTTCAGTAGGATTTGTTTAATTTTATACCATAGTAGAAAAGTAAAAACAGTTTATAAGATTTTTATTTCATATATCACAAAGATGGTTCTGTGGTATTTCTGTCAGACAGAATTTATATTTTGGATTTCTGGAATCTGGAACAGAAATTCTGGGAAATTGGGAGAGTATTGCCTTCCATCTGTATCCTGTTCTCCCCACCCCAGGGAAAGCTCACACAAAAGCCCATTTCCCAGACCTCAGCCTTGGTTTATTGGCAGCTGTTATCCAGTTCAGAGGTACAGACAGATTGCTGAGGCCCTTGGGCCTGCACCATGCCTGCTCTCAGCTGCTATTTTCCTTCTCTCCCCCAGCCTCTCACACGTGCAGCAGCAGCGAGTTCCAGTGCACCTCTCCTCGGCGCTGCATTCCTCACCACTGGTACTGTGATGAAGAGGTAGATTGTCTCGATGGCTCTGATGAACCTGCCTCTTGCGGTAAGAGAGTAAGCGAGCTTTGAAGCACCATGATGCAGCCGGAGGACTTCAGTCTCTTCCAACCATTTCAGGATGTAGAGTAGGGTCATGTTGCAGGATGCCCTCCCTGCTCCTGCTCACAGGATGGTTGATGCTGATAAAATGAGATTACGCATCTAATACAGTGCCTGGCTTGTAGTCATTTAATTTTCATTAACTCTCAATTGGAACTTCTGAATTTGGCTGAGTTCTGGCTCATAAGACTGTAGGAGGAGCCAAAAGTGATTGGACTCACAGATATTTAGAGAAGGGGCATACTGTGGGCACATAGCTTGTAGGTGAGGTCCCTTGGCCATCTGAGCTTTCAAGAACTTCAAGGGGCCTTCTCTTGTATTCCTGGAAGCAGCTGTGCCTTGTTTGGATTTGGAGTCCATTCTTTACCTTTGCAAATTCTAATCTATATCCATGCACATTTTTTACATAATTGTAGACATATAAAGATACAGACTTTATATTGCTTTTCTAATCTGTTGATAAATCATATTGCTATATAGAAAAGATCAAACTATTGACTATGGGCCAGTTAGTGGTCTGTCTTAATAGATACACTTGTATTAGACTGCAGGCAGATACTGTCCATGACTGCTTTCCTGCTACAGTGGCAATGTCAAGTTGGTATGACAGAGTCCACGTAGCCAGCAAGCCTAAAATATTTACTATCTTTTTGAGAAAAAGTGTGCTCACTCTTGTTATACCATTTCATACTCCCTTTTAATGATGTAATGTTCCATTGAGTGGCTATGTTATCAATAAGTTAACTGCCTCTGTTATTATGCATTTAGTTTACTTTTTCTCTATTATTAACATTGTTATGGTAAATATTATCATGTATAAAACTTTCTATTTGGAAGATATTTTCTTTGGGTCACTAGCATGGTTTTACAGCTAAATGCAGGTTGTTTTCTATTTCTGTTTTCTCTGAGGTGTAAATTTTGTGGCTCATGGTTGCAGAGCGGTATTTGGAGCTCTTTGCCAGGTTCTTTTTCCTCAACTCAGAGAACAAAGGGGACGTTGTATTCTAAGGATCTTCAAAGGAAGGAATAATTGTTAGGTGTGGAGTAGTCACTCCTCACCAAGACTGCTTCTTAACCCTTTTTAGCACACCATGAGAGGACGTGCTCAGTTAATGAGTTCAAATGTGACGGTGGCAGGTGCATCCCAAGAGACTGGATTTGTGATGGCGACAATGACTGTGGGGACATGAGCGATGAGGATGAGAGGCACAACTGTGGTGAGTGAGGCAGACATGTCCTCTGCAGAGTTGCATTCCAGGGACTTTCACAGGCCTTCTATGATTGTCTGGCAGATTCCTGCTTACTTGCCTGCACACTCATAGAACATTGCAATTGCTCATTTTCCGTGGCTTGTGGAACGCCTTTTTCTTTTAGTAGCAAAGCTTGACATTTTTAGCTGAGATGTCTTAGCAGGGTGTCTTTCCATGCTAAAACAGTAGCTTCCTGATGCTTGGATTTGACAGTAGCTCATAAGTAGTGACTGGTGGTTCACAGCTCCATGTATGATCTATCTACCAAGGTGAGTGATCGGGAAGTACACTTATATGGATTGTGGCAAATACCCTTTCCCTTCCTTCTTTTGTCCCATATTCACCAGCAGCGGGTTTGGGTGACGTTCTTTTTTTCTTAATATATTTTTATTAAGGAATTGAGTTGTACAATCATAAATGTGTATAAAGTAACAATACGATATGCATTTGATCTTAAACCATAGTTACCCCCACATCTCACACAGTCTAGTCTCTTGATTCTTCTGTATTACACCTCTCTCTCTCTCTCTCTATATATATATATATATATACACACACACACACACCCATATATATGCATATGTATATATATATGTGTGTATAAGATTGTGACATTCTTTTGTTCTGCAGACACTAATGCTTCCGCATCAGCATCTCATCTCTTTCCTTCCAGTGTCATCGTTTCCAACAGCTCTTATTGACACATATCTCTCCTGTCCACCCCCATTCTACTTGGGGTAGCAGCTATAATGTAATTGGAGAAGCACTACTTTTGAAGAAAAAAGATCCCAGTTTGAAGCCCTAACTCTCTTTTTCAGTTTTTAGACTTTGAGCCATCTAGTTAACCATTTTAAGCTTAAGTTTTCTCATCCATAGGATTGGTATAAAAATACCTATCTCACTAGCCGTGTATGGTGGTGCACATCTGTAATTCCAGCGACTTGGGAGGCTGTTGCAAGAGGATGGCAAGTTTGAGGCCAGCCTTGGCAACTTAGTGAGACCTTGTCTCAAAAAATAGAAAGGGCTGGGGATGTAACTCAATGGTAGAGCACCACTGTGTTCAACTCCCAGTAACAACAAAAACAAAAAACAAAAAGCAAAAAAGTAAAAGTCAACAAAACAGAAACTCTCTTTGTATTTATGTGATTATACTTTTTATGAACTAAAAAATGTAGCCAAATGTAAGGCTTTTGGGGTTGGAGCAGTGGCTCAGCAGCTACCATGCTTGCCTGGCATGCGTGAGGACTCAAGTTCAAACCCCAGCACCACATACACAGCAAAGTATCAGAGCAACAAAAGCTACATGAAAAACTAAATTAAAAAATTGATCCTCTCTCTCTCTCTCTTTCTCTCTGTCCCTCTCTCTTTAAAAAGAAAACAAAAAGTAAGGCTTTTGGTATCCAGTTAATGCAAAGGGAAAAAAAGTACGTTCTTACATTAATTTTAGGGAAAACTAGGTGAGGTATTTCTTCTGAAAAATTCAGAGTCTAAAGCAATTACAATGGAACGTGTGGAGGTATTTATATTATGATCTGTATTGCCATGGTAATGGGATTTGTCTTCTTGTTTTCCTCCCATTTCCTTTCATCCATCAGAATGCTAAATACCGTAAGCAAGAGAATGGACCGTGTATCATGAGCTCTCATCTGATTCTTGTGTGCTTTGGTTTCAGAGACTCAAAACTGCTCAAGTTCTGAGTTTTTCTGTGTGAATAACAGACCTCCATCCAGGAAGTGCATTCCCCAATCCTGGGTCTGTGATGGTGATGCTGACTGCGCTGATGCCTTTGATGAGCATCAGAACTGCACCAGGAGATCTTGCTCTGGAGAGGAGTTCACCTGTAGCAATGGACTGTGCATCCCGCAATCTTTCAGGTGAACTGGGGATTGAAAAATTTCCCAGCAACCTCAAATATCTGAGGGTCGTTGCTGATTTATCCATTAAACAGCAACCACAGTGCCTAGGCCCCTCAGCACTTTTAGTTGTCCAAAAAGATGTTTAAATTCTTTTGAAATTAAAAGGAGAAAGCATTTTAGCATGTAATATTAATATATCAGCCCCCGTATCAATGTGGTCACTTAAAATAATTTTTGATAATTTTGTGGATGAAGGGGCCCACAAAGGCAAAAGTGTATAGGACCCATGAGGGGCATAGAGTGATCTTCACAGAGGTAGGGAGATGAATGTGGGTGATAAAAGAAAGTTCTTTCTTAAAAACAGTGACCCTGTTAGTTTTCCCGTTGGAGTAGAGGCATGGGAGCAAGAAACATTTCACTTTCCTATCTCAGCTGTAAGAGAAATAACTGTACAAGTAGAGTGATAGGTGGAGCTTGGCACTTAGCTCAAGGTCAAGGAGTTCAGGTGAGGTGAACTGCAACCTGTGTCCTACCTAAGGACATAAACGTTTTTCAGCATCACGCAGGAGTGCACAGAAGGCCAGAGCTTCTGACGCCTTTTTAAGGAAAAGGTTGGAAATCTGGATTTTCAGGTGAAATATTTTGACTTCAACATCCAGAAACAAATTTTAAAATTCTTAAAACATGTGTGGGTCAAACCAGTTCAGCTTATAGCTCACCAGTGTGGGGAACCTCTTCTGTAATGTCCTGTCATGCTTCTTAGCACCTTCTTTAAATGGGCCACTTCAAATGACTTATGTTTTCTTAAAGCCCTAAACTCTTGCCACCCCCATTTAGCAAATCTTTGGATATAGAGGAAGGGAAAAAGATGCATGATATGTAAGTTTTGATCCTGATGGACAAGAAGAATAGTAAGAACACTAATAAAAGTAGGGGATCCCAGAAAGAGGTTTGTTCAAGGGCAGGGGAGGTAAGTTTGATGTTGTAGGACTTCCTGAGGTGAAAATATATGCTAAGCATTTGGACACATGGAACTGTAGCTAAGAAGAGATGTCCTTGCATGTGCCAAGGACAGTTGAAGGCCACACAGGCATCCTGAGAACCTCGGAACTGTCAGCTTACAGCCGTCTAGGAAAGGGGTTGGCAAGGTGGAGGAAGGAGGCACAGAACTGGGGCAACAAAATTTCGGGGCTGTTTGCTTTCATGGCTGACAGTTCATCGACAGGTGCTGAGGTGCATCTGGGATACAGTGTGGTGTAAATTGCATGTTTATGACGGGGTCTTGGAGAGGAAGAGAAGGTTAAGTCATGTTCTGTGAAGGCCACAAATGAAGCAGAGGCTCAGTGTGACAACCAAAAATCAGAAATGATTATGTAGATAAATGTTATCTAGAAAATTTACTGTGTGGGATGAGTCATGCCCTGATGAGGCCCACGTGGACATTGTAGAATGGACGCGGTTTCTGCATTGACAACTGGAAGACATTTGGGAGGTGGAGCAGCATCATCTTGTAGTGAAACTTCATTTAATATGCTTTGTTTGTATGTAACTGATATAGATATAATCTATGGACTGCTTTTTATAGTGAAATGAATCTTCTTTTATCCACATTTTCTCCCTTCCTATTTAAAACTTCTACTTGTTATACTTCTTTTTGGTTCTGAATTCAGTCAATAGTTAATATCATCAGTCAGAGGTGTAAACGTGTTCTGAAAACCTAGGCATAGGATCTAGGGAATAGAATTCTAGCAGGGCTTGGTTTTGGTCAGACGCTCGGTTTTCTCCTTCCTGCCTTTCTGAGCCTGCTGAGATCCGCCTTTGTTCTTACTATGATCCCCCAGCTGACTCATCTGGGCCTGTCAAAACTTCTACTGACTTCATTCATCTTTGCTTTCCTTCTTCCCTCCCACCCTCCTTTCCTTTCTCTCTCTCCCTTCATTTCTTTTCCTCCCTGAAATTTCTAAATTACTTTTGTCCAGGGTTGTGGCAAAACAGAACAGAAAAAACAACAACAGTAACAACAACAACCAACAAATAAAAAATAAATACATAACCAAAACCAAAAAAACCCCAACAAAACAAAAACAAAAAATCGCATATGCTTGGAAACCTTAGGTATAGGGTTTTACATAACTCCAAGTTATTTAAAATGGAGTCCCATTAGCCTTCTAGGTGTCCTCCTAAGTGTGCGTCCTCTTGTTTGCTTGGTAGAATATGAGCGCCCTCATTTGGTACAGCGGGATGGGACTATCTTCCTACTGATTTTTTTTTCTTGGCGTTTTACTGGTGCTGCTGAAGAACCTACATAAGACTGAGTTGTGAGCCGCTTGCTGGAATAATAACATGCAATTGTGCCTATAACCCTGGTGATTAGCCCACCTCACTGATCTTTTTTCCCCCTCTTGAGCTGGGAGTAAACTAGAGAGTGGATAGCATTGGTGTCTGCAATCATTCAGAAAGGAGTTAAATAGCTCCCAGGAGACTGAATGGGGCTGAGCCAGTTTGCTGTGGTCATGGCTTCCTTCACAGGTCCATGCACATGTTGTGGTGTAAATCACATTGGCAGTGCTCTGGGTCTGTGGATGGCAACTCTGGCTAGCAGAGATGATGGTAGGTCATTTGCAAGATTGACCACATTCAACTTTGGTATCTTTTTTTTTTTTTAATAGCGAGAGGGACAGTGAAAGAAAAAGAGAGAGAGAGAGAGAGAGAGAGAGAATCAATTTTATTTAGTTTTTCATGTGGCTTTCGTTGCTCTGACATTTCATTGTATATATGGTGCTGGGGTTTGAACCCACATCCTTGCGCATGCCTAGGCAAGCACAGTAACCATTGAGCCACTGCTCTAGCCCTTTGGTACCTTTCAATGTCTTGAAGTGCTCTGCCTCCAGCTCCTGGTACTTCCACAGTAAATTGTTTCATGAATTGTCAAAATTGTCAAATTGTCAAAATTTGTCCATCCTTAGCCTAAATACTTTTTCACTCAGGACAGAACCCCCTTTAGTAATCATGACTTTTATGGAGTCTTGGAATAATGTTGAGAAGTACAACTGCTTGGTTCACAGAACTTTGGGGGAGATATATGGTTCGCATGCCTAGGAGTATTAGATCTTAAAATCACTCCTAGGACTACAACATGCCTTCTTCCTTTGCTAATATTCATGTTAATGTACTAATTTTATCTCTTTCCCAGTAATGGAAAAGCTCATATCTCACGATAGATGGCAGTGGAATTATAGAAGAATAGAAGGAACATGACTGCCAGTGCAAATATGATTCCAATTACAAGATAATGTTTTCTTAGAGGACACTCCCAATAATCCTGACCTTTATCGCATATAGTACTCACCCTGGGTTTCCACTTGGGTGTGAGTACTTCTGTCATATGCCTACCTGGGGTAGTGCTAGTATAACTAAGCTATCTTATTATCTGAGGAATATGAATTAATCTATCAACTAGGGGAAAACATGAATGTGGTTATTTTTAGAAGCTCTGGATCTGCATTTCTGCTTTTCTCATCATAGCAACTGGCACTTGGGCAAGTTAGTTGTGTGAATGCCAGATATCATTGGTGGGGAAGATGAAGATTGGGGGGATGGGGACTAAGGTTTTGTGATCTTGTTACTGAAGTGGTCAAACTGGCATTCAGGTGGATAGAGGAAGAAGCACTTGGGTGGCAGTTGAGACTTGTAAGCCTCTCTGGGTCCCCCTCACACAGGTGTGACCGGCGCAATGACTGCGGTGACTATAGTGACGAGAGGGACTGCTCCTACCCGACCTGCCTAGAGAGTCAGTTTACCTGCCAGAACGGGCGCTGCATTAGTAAGGCCTTTGTCTGTGATGAGGAAAATGACTGTGGGGACGAGTCTGACGAGCTGGAGCACCTGTGCCACACCCCAGAAGCCACATGCCCCCCTCATCAGTTCAAGTGTGACAATGGACACTGCATTGAGATGGTGAAGGTCTGCAACCACCTGGATGACTGTTCTGACTACAGCGACGAGAAAGGCTGCGGTGAGTACAGCAGAGCCTTGGCAGAGGAAAGGGGCTTTGTGTGCTCGCTCCATCCTTCAAGACTGGTCGGGACCTTATGCTCTGTCTTCTGTATACAGTTTCCAAAGAGGTACTGTTGCTTCTGTATCAAAGGGGAGAAGTTTCTTGGTGTACAAGGTAGGCACACTAAGTTTTTTGGGCTAATTCTTTAGTTTGGCAATCACTGGACAGAACAGAGGATGAACAAATGTCAAGCTCCCTTTTAAAGAGCTCTGCTGAACAAAGTGCCCAAGAATGAACAGTGCTGATTCTCTTTGGACTCTGGGAATGACTTGTTGGCTGAAGCATCCTGCTAGCGCTGCTGAGCTGGTTTTTCAGTTTTGCCTTAGGTGACTGAATGGGAGAATTTTTTTTTTAGAGAGAGACCACCAGCGCGTGAGAGAGAGAGAATCAATTTTTTTTAAATTATTTTTTTTTTTAGAGAGAGGGACAGTGAAAGAGACAGAGAAAGAGAGAAACAACTTTATTTAGTTTTTCACATGGCCTTAGTTGCTCCAACACTCAGCTGTGTACGTGGTGCTGGGGTTTGAACCCGGGTCCTCGTGCTTGCCAGGCAAACGCCAAAACCGCTGAGCCACCGCTCCAGCCCCAAGAATCAAGTTTTTATTTAGTTTTTCATCTAGTCTTTTTGCTTCGACACTTTGTTGCATACGTGGTGCTGGGGCACAAACCCGCATCCTCATGCATGCCAGGCAAGCGCCATAACCACTGAACTACTGCTCCAGCCCTGAATGGGAGAATTTTAATCTCCCCCTCACCCTAAGACCATAAGCAAGCCAGCTGAAAATTTATAAAATGGGTGCGGTTTGCTTAGCAGCATCTTGATTTCCCTAATACTGACAATTCGCTGTTTGTGGTGCTTAATCCTGGTAGCATTGTTTCGTGTATGCTGGCATTGTCTCTGTGATGAAAGCTCAATTGCTTTGAAGGAAAAGTTATATCTTTTCATTTGTTTTGTTTTCTTCCGCTGGTTCACTATCAGTGCTCATTAAATGTACTGAGTGTATAGTGTGGTTTCTGCCCTCATAGGAAAGACAAGACTTTTGACAAAGAAAATCAGGATGAAAATGTTATGGAAATTTAGAGAAGGGAATAGCTATGTATGATATAAAAATGTAAAAACTAATTATTTGCTGTAATATAAGAAAAGCTGCCGTTAGTTTCTATAAAAGTTTCAAAACATTAAATAAATAAAAATAACACATATTACTTATATTAGATATTTATATCAAAATTCTTAGGGAATATTCTTACATTTAGTCCTAATTCTGATAGATTTCCATTAAATTTTAACTAATTTTGCTGTGCCTAAATTATGTATAATTTCTCAATTGTATGTAATTCAAATGTAAAATTTTAGTTTGATCTCATTAGGTCTCTTCCCAATCTACTGCACATCCATTCTGATGACCAGAACATGTCTGAATGATCATATAAACTCTCTTTATTTTCAAGTAATAAAACTGTAGCCTATGGATATGAAGTGAATTGCTTAGAGCTTGTTATGTGGGAAACTAGTAATAGTATTAGGCCTCATTTTTTGTAGTACATGAAAGGATTTTTAATCTATCACTCTTTGTTGAATAGAGAATTAATAGCACATGTTCTCCCCATATAAATGGATTTTGGGTGAGTTTGGCCATGTGTCACAGGACCAGCCAAGGTACACCTAGTGTTGTGGTGCTTCTAGTGATGAGCTTATGCTGTCTTGTGAGAGAAATGGACACATCTCTTCATTGTTCTGTTGTTAGTGATGGCAAGCTGGTAGCTGCAGATGGTCAGGGTGTACCCCTGAAATGGAAGATGCTGCAGATCTGTTTCCTGTGTGCACTAGGCAGGACCTTAATCTTCTACTCTTCTTTCTCCTCTCTCCTGCCATTTTATTTTCAAAATTACTGGTTAATAAATGGCTGAGAAGCATAGGACTAGTGGTCAGCTACTCTTGCTAGTACTATTAGGTGTTAAAATCACTGCTGAATGATTAAGTTGGAGAGGAAGTTGGAAAAATAGTGACTTTTGAATAACCCATGGTCTTTGGAAATCCCCGTTGTCAGTCTTCTTCTGGTGATTCATTAAGAATTGATGTTGGTAGGCTATGGAAACAACCCCGGTGTCCCTCACAGGAAGAATGGATCCAAAAACTGTGGTACATTTATACCATGGAATATTACACAGCAATTAGAAACAATGACATTGCAGCCTTCGAGGGTAAATGGATGGTTATGGAAGAGATCATGATGAGTAAAATCAGCTTAACCCAGA